>JAOBRD020644418.1:0-15200 GCA_027575215.2 Hydrozoanthus sils
TTAGCCCTTCGTCTGAGCATCTGTGATGCGAAGGGCTAACGCTCGAAATGTCAGCTTTTCCCATCATCTCACGGCGACGATAACTCATTTATCATATATACTTCATGTATCTAAGGAACCCCAAACTGATGTCCTTAAAATAAATAAAAGATAATTTTGGAGCCCTTCAAGCCATCTTTGATGTTAAAGTCCTTAAAATTAATTTCCCACAGATTGAGAACTTTGTTTGGGAATCTATTATTATTGTACGAAAGACTGACACATCAAATGTCTGCATCATAGGAGTTAATATAATTATGTGGGCAAAACATTAATCAAACTTAGATCCTGGTATGGTAACCAAACACTCACTTCAATAAAATTACCCTATACTAGGAAAGTAAGTAAAACTTGCATATTTTTCACTAAATACTTCAATATTGGCAAAATCAGCTTCAGGAACATATTTAGGGAGGGCTCAGCACCAAACTAATTTTGATGGCCTAATTCATGCAAAGTCAAGTGCCTCAGTAGCTGTGCACATACCTGAGGATACATTGTTCAGACACCTCTTAAGAGTCAGTGACCGTAAGAGTCGAGTGCTTAGAAATTTTAACACAAAAAATATGGATTATATACTTTAAGATGGTTGTTCTTTCAACTCTGAAAAGCATCTGCCAGTATATTTTTGGCCTAAAGTTGGCTACTTTTCAGTTCAGTTCTTAGGGTTCTAAAAATAGGGTTTTTTTTACTGCCCACATGATTTCAAAAATATCATATTTTTCAAATCAAACTAATGCAACAGTAAGCACAATAGGTGAATGACAACCCCATAAGCTTGTGTCAAAAATTATGAACACATTTGATTGTATGCGCTAAAAGAAAATCCATGACATTTTCAACCAAAACAGGTGCTGGCAGAAGTGTTTTCAGCACTTTTCAACTTTCCTAAATTTTGAATAAAAAACTAAAGTGCTCTTGAAACTTTTAATTATGCTACTGCAAACAACTCACTATTGGTGTTATTTTAGAAAGCTTAGAAAGCTTTTTTCAAATTTTACAACTGTTGCAGCACTCTTGATTTTTACAGTCATTGAATCTTAATTGCCTGGACCTGGCATGAATTCAATCATATAAAATATCTAAACCCATGTCTGGTCCCTTTTTAACACTGATTTTTCACCACCCCCTCTACCCCCCTACCCCTTCCCCCCCCGAAGTCTTGCCAAGCTACGATTCTGTACCATCACAGCTTCTTATCTGCTAGCACTTTTCCAACACTTTGATAATTTTTTCAATTGCTTGACCACTGGTGCCACTCTGCAAAAAGAAAACATTCATTAAATTACCCAAGGCAACATAAATCAAATTACCACAAGATATCCTTTCAGGGATTGCATCAAGTAATCACGAGTAACAGTAAAAAAGGAAGTAATGGAACTGAACAAAATTATAAGAATTAATGCAATGATAAATCATTCACCTTGATCTATTTACTCAGGGTTGCATTGCTATTGGTAAGGGGGCAAAATGACCAAATTTGGTAATTTCTTGTAATATAGTGCACAAAGTCTGGTAATTGGAGCAAAGATGGATTTCTAACACAACTTTAACCCTTTTTGCCTAAATTAAGCAAAGTGACCTGTTGCTAAATTCTCCTAGCTAAAACCCATACCTTTTATGTTACCAAAAAGGAGAATAGGTAATTATGCTTTTCGTCTTCAGAAATTTGGGATTTTAAAAATAGCTTAACTCATTCTTGAGCCAAGTGACCCATTAGGATGGCACTTATCTTTGGTTTATGCGAGTAAGGGCCTTAATTTGCTCCCCCTGGACAGGACACTAGCCCATCAAAGGTTGGCCCCTTGGCAGAAGCTGGTACTCGTTTATACAGCCAAGTCAGCTAGAACAAGTTGAGTAAATTGTGTTGCTCAAGGACACAATACAGTGGTCTGACCGAGGCTTGAACTTGCGACCCTAAGATTATAGACCCAACTTTGGGAATAAAATGACAATGAAATGATCATCAACAGGCTACCACTTACAGTAAATCTCATGAAGCCAAGAAATTTCTTCAGAACATCAACAAACACAGAGAATTTTCCATCAGGTAATAAACCTCTAACAACAGCTTGATTTGCCTGTTAGGAAAAAAAATTGATGACAAGCATGGTCTTTGTAAATGGGTTTATTTGTTTTTATAATTAAGTGAGTCTTCTGCAAATTTTGGGAGGATTGGTACAAAATTACAAATTAATTAATTAAAAGTACCTCACTGGAATCTGACAAATTAGATTATAAGAATACTTAGACAAAATAAAAAGTGCGGGAATAGAAGATGTGGCTGGAGTTGGGCAAGATACTTCTAACCACCTAACAAATGCCTGCCCTCTGATGTGTTATACAGATCTAACAATGATACATAAAAACCTTTGTTATAAAGAACTCTATTGCTAACACTGCATCTAATGAAGGTCATCTCCTTCGAATAAACTGTTAGAAAACCAGAAAACCTTTAAAAATACAAAGTTAACACAGAATGGGTTTGCAAAATATTTCACAAAAGACAACCAAGCTAGAAGTAGAAAGAACGTCCATAGAGAACACTGACATAAAAACTAAGTTGCAAAAACAGTCTGAGTGATAATTTGGGTTAAAAAGTTCAAGTCATACACTCATTTCTTTAAAAATATCACTGATGTATATTTTAATTAATGCATCCAAAATTCAGTTTTCGTGATACACACCAAGTCAAACCACTGGTCAACAAGGCTGCTTTGCACCCTGCCTTTAAATTTTTGAAAACTTGCATATATCAACTTTGAGCTGTTTTACAGACCAGTAATTTGACAATGTATGAATGGAATAAGCACTATATTTATAGCTAAAATGTTATATCATAACATAAAAAATAAATCGGTACTCTCTAATAAAAGATCTACCGAAAATAACAAAACTTTATAAACGACCTAGATGTTTGCAGTTAAAATTTTATGGATAAAGTTGCTTAAGTTTGCTTCAAATTTTTTCTAACAAATAAGAATTTAAGGCTGATCAAATTTTTTATTCTCAAAACTAAAAACCTTGTTTAAATTTACACTGCAAATGTTTGGAGAATTTAATTGTTGACAAACTCTCAAGGGGTGAGAGGGTTAAATGAACTAGGAATGCATGTGCAATTACCATTTTTTGGCTAACATGAAAAATTTCATACCTCATTATCCTGAACAATACACCCCACTAGTAGTGCCACATATGATGCAACAACACTATCTTCCATGTGTTTGCCAGCTTTTTCTAGAGCTAAACATAGTTTAAACTCGGCATTAACTTTTTAACTGTACAGATTAAATTAACTTAATACTGGATCACAACTTATCATCACATTTGCAAGTCAAATACATATAGTATCTAAAATCCATGGTTTAGCCTCTTTATTTTAAATTCACCACAATGCATTGAGCCAAGTGAATTTTATGTTTACATGCCAAAAAACTGGGACACTTCAATCCACTTCAATCCAATAGACAGTTAGAATGAAGATATGTTTCTTTTTTACATCGTTGTTGTGACTCTTTCCAGATCTGCAATGTTTCAATATGGCTGGGGATTTTACTGGTTAAAAAATACATTTTTAAGAATCTTTTTCAGAAGAGGAGCAAAGAGGCCCCACCGAAAACTCCTCCCTCCCCCCTCCTTCCTTGACCTGCTGACTTACCACTTTGGAAGTGTTGTAAAAGTTTCCAACAAATTACATAAAAAAGGCATTGAAACTATAAATTCTTGGAGATGGAAACAAAAAAAATTGAAGTGGTTCAAAAGATACTAGAAAACAAATAAAAATTATTGTAACTTATTTACTTCAGTAAGCCATACTGAATTTTTACATAGCCAAGAAATTAACAAGTAAATAAATGCGTATAAAATCAATCAACAATTATTCATCAATTTTTATTTATTCTAATCAATTCATTCATGATCATAACAAGGTCTCCTATGTTTAACACTTAATCTGTTTCAATTGAGGTTGAGAGTGGCAGAATATCTGCTGAGCCGAAGGTGCGTGGTAGAAAATTATTCATTCAGCCACTATCTGTTGAAATTGAATTAGAATAAGTGTTTTAGTAAAAATTTAATACCAACGAGGCAGCTGATATATGGAAACTTCTCTTTAGAAAAAGAAAGATTTTTAAGAAAAAAAATTCTTAACTGAATCAGTGGGCATGACAAAATTCATGCACAAACAGTCTAATTTACAATGAAAACAAGGTTTTAACAGCTTCTATTATTATCAGCTACAAAATGTTGGGAATAAAGACTTTTTTTATACCAATCTTTTTTCAATATCAAGATCCAAAACAGACTTGAAGCGGCTACTTCGCTGCCCGCCATTTTGTTTTGGTCTCATTATCTACTGTTTCAGAGATAAATAAATTTTATCTTGCATCTACTATAATACTTAAACCAATTTTTGCACATAGCAAAGAGCTCTGGTATTTAATTAATGCATATATACCAAAAGTCTGGAATGAGGTAGGGTTTAATTACTCCTTAAAAGGAATGAAACATCGCTGTCACCTTCCTTCATTTTACTCACCAACACCAATCTCCTCTTCAAGTGATTCTTGGGTTTGTTTTGGTGCTGCTGAGCTTTCGCCAGCCTCGGCTTTCACATCATCCTCAATGGAGACGTCAATATCATCGCCACAGATCCAACCCTGTCCATCTTTTGTTGGCTTAAGTTCATCTTCTTCATCATCTACAAAAAGAGAGTCGGAGTATTTAAATTGTGCTACTTTATCAACTTGCATGATTGTCAACCAAAGGTCCATCGAGCAAGTATGACACAACTTGCTAGCCTAGCAGAAATGCAAATAACTAGTCTCCCTTTGGTGAATTCCATAATTTCATTGAAGATATTGACCGTATCTTGCAACTTCTTTCGCTCAAACTTTCCAGCCAATGTACAAAAGCTGTTTTTGAGAGGGACAACAAATTCTTAGTGACTAGTCAGTAATTATTTTAAATAAATGCAAGTTGTGCATACTGCGTATATTGCACACATTACAAATTTGTAATTTGCCCAATATACGCAATATATGCAAAACAGTTCATCTGACTAGCAGTCATTCTCCTACATATGCTCTCCCTGTCCACAATGCAAGGAAAGTCTAGAAATCTGAAGGTTTGAGTCATGGTGGACAGCATAAATTTTTATTTTTCTAATCTTCATCTTTTCCTTTTTTGATTTACCTTTTAGGTGACCTTTTGTTTTTTAAATAAAACCTGTTGAACTTTTAGATGAGGACACACATTTATATTTCAAAAATCAGTACGATTTATTTACATATTTATCAAAAAAATAAAAACTAAATCAAGGCAAGAAAAAAAAACTCATTTTCTTACAAACAATTTTCTAAAAATTAAATGAGGCATAAGTTTTAGGGACAGCTTAATACAATAACAATCATATAGGAGAGTAATCACTTTGAATCTGCATCTCTTTTTGTATCAATAACAATACACTTTGGTTTTGAAAACATTATGTTTGGGATAGCTGGATCAGCCTTGACAGGAAGAGTTGCTACTTGTAAGTGAAAACTGTGAAATAAATACTAAAAAAGTTGTTGCAGTGGCATTTTTCTAAGTTTGAGCACAGATAAGAAACCAGGAACTTTTTTCTTTGGCCCAATAAAATAAGCTATCGGTTTCTCATCAGCAAAATGGTTGACCCATGTAATTCCTTATTTTTACATGCCCCAGGGAAGGGGAGTGGGAGATTTTTGAAATATTTATATGATGGGGTGGAAAATTAAAAAAAAATTATGAATGGATAAGCAAGTACATGGCCTGGAGTCAAAAATTCTGACTTGTTGTTACTGCTAATATGTAACTGACTACAAAAGAGATACAAGACTGCTTTAATCATGGTTTATTTGTTAACAAAGAATTTTTTGTTATCAGAACTGCAATTTATCACAACAGAAATCACAAGTTTGAAGATTAACTTAAACAAATACTGGCACTTTTTCAAACATCTTTAAATGGAAATTGAGTCAGGCTTGCACTATATGCAGATTTTTTATCAATACAAATGTACCTTCTGTCAATCCAGCTGTCATTTCTTCAGTGTTCCTCGCCATTTGCTCTCTAACAACAAACAGCTGCATAAGGGCTTCAATTGAGCTGATCCGGCTATCTGCTTTGTCACTAGTTTGTGAACTGTCCTGTCTTTCATGACATGGCTCTGTGTCTAGTTCAACCAGTGTAGCAATGTTTTGTTTGCTGTGCTCCATCATGTTAATGAGCAGACCCAATCCCTGTGTTTGGATGTTGCATTGATTTATTCGCATCAGTTTGATAAATCAATGACTGAGTTGACTTCTAACAACTTTAGCACATGCATATAATGGAAAAACTACATAAATGTACTAAGAATGTGTTAGAGTTTAAAGATACTTGCATATTGCATAGCTTTTCTATTTATTTTATTTTATTAAGTATCATGTTTCAATAAACTTCACTTAATATTTAACAATCATCATCTGAAGTGGAGGTGCAGAAAGTCAAGTTCATACAAGAAGCCTTTGGATTCTTTGCTTATCTAGAATCCAGGCAAAGTTTCTGGCTCTGCTCCTGGAATCATAAAAAATTTTGTAAAAAAGCTCAAGTTCTACCAAACTTTGACTTGGGTGTTTTTAAAATTTGTAAAGAAAGAATTATTTTGGATGCAACACATTTAATGACACTGGATTTATTTGAACATTCAACCATCCAACTCTGTCTATAACTAATTGATTCCACCATCAAACATTAATTTTACCTTATGTTTCATGATGGTAGCAAACTTGTTTTAAAACAGAAATTGTGTCAATCAATGTTTGATGTTTGATTTGTTAATGAACCATTCTTTATGGCTATGACAGAAACAAGGATATTGATCCAGTGAAAAAAAAATGAATTGATAACTTTTTTCAAAATGATTCTTTTTTAACTATTCATTATTCATTTAATAACTTTATTTATTATATAATTATATAGTTATTATATAAAATTAATATAATTATATTCATTTATTTTTTGGGGGTACACTCATAGAGGAAGCAACTGATCAATTCTTATGGCCTGTATTAATTTTACAAGTCTTAAATTAAATGCTAAAAACAAAATTTGAAAGAATTGAATGACCATAACATGAGGATATTATAAAAAGGGGGTGGGGGCTTCTCCCTGCACCCCCTTCCCCTTATCTTCCATTAAACACTAGCACTCACCAAAACAAGAATATCAAAGTCCCTTGCTTCTGATAAATATTGAGGCAACTGATAACAAAACAAAGTACAGGTCAAAAAAAAGATGGACACAAGATAACTCCTAACTAAAAACAGCAAAACAGTCAATTTTTTTCCAACGTTTTACCACTTATGGTTTGTCCTCAATATTTTACTAGCAATACACAAGAAATATTTAATGTAAGCCATTCAGTGAGGGAGCCAAAGTCAGTTATAGGTAACTAAATATGTCTCCATAGCAAGAATGAGCCAATGAATTTATGAAAAATATGGTTGCTTAATGCAGGAACTTTGCTTGGTTTTTGTCAGCCATTGCATGTGTGGGTAACTCCCTCTCACCCACCCTCACACTACTGGTGCTATATAGACTCCTATTGGGTATTTTAATTCAAAATTTAACCTCTTGGGTTGCTTGTTTGGAAATTGCTAAAAACTACCCCCTTAAAATACTAGTTCTTGTAAGTCACAAGTGTGCAACAAAAAAAAACCTATTATGTTCACTTATTAACCAAATTCTTTCAACTAATATTACTGCTTTTCTAAATTACTAAATTACTTTTGGAGACTCTGTCTTTCATTGTTCACAGTTCACTGTGAGTGATCAGTGATTGCAAATTAAGACTAATATTTGGCTCAAGTCGCATATGTAAAGATACAAAATTGGGTCCTGTTTTTCAAATTAACTGAACAAAATATCACCTGCAGTACACACACTAAGCATGTAGCCATCATTCCTTCCTGCTGTCCAACAAGAGTACTTCCTTGCTCTAAAAATTTAAAAAAACATGGATAAACCAGTTGGCAACATGGCATCTTTTTTAGGACTCATTAAACAAGGAAAACAGAAAATAAGTGTACTATCCCTGAAGAGGTGAATAGAGTGGTGAATCTAGTTTTTATACTCTGCATATATTGTGGTCAAAAAACAACAACTGAAGGTAATGTCAGATTAGTAAAACACTCTTAACTGGTGATTATAGAGTTTCCAATGCTCTCACTGCAAATTAGAGGCTGATCCATCTCTGGAAAACTGAGATGTCTTCTGACTTTTCAAGGATTTCTTGTTAGTATTAAACTCACCGAAGTCATGGGTTAGATTGAGAACCAGTTTGAGGATTGCCATGATAGAGTTCTCAATGGCTCCAGCACCTTTTTTCTCTTTAGCCTTGTCTGGTGGCTTTTCCATTATTGCATCAATACATAACTGAAACAAACTAAAAAAAGCAATAAAATAATGACAACTCACGATCAACTTCCCAAGTTATTAAAGAGTCTGTGAATTGATTACTTAACTTCAGATGACTGATTAGCATACTCTACATATACAGCAAAGCTCAATTTTTATACATCATTTTCAAATAATACTCTTTGTTTTACTAAACTCAGGTAATTAAGCTTTTCACAAGACCCAGAACATAAAAACCTTAAAATTTGTTTATCCAAACTTAATATCACAAGACATTGGAAAGAGAGGAATACTAGTGAAACAAGAAACACAATCATGAAGAAATCCAAGTCAGTGAAACCACTACAGGTTTGCCCATTTGCAAATTATGCTCCATTGCTTATTTACAAAACCATTAAGTCAAGGCCAAGTTCTTAAGAATTAAACAATAAATGTATCAGAAGCTAGAACAAGGTCTTAACTTTAAGGGTTTGTTTGTGAGCAAATTAAAGCATGATTTGCAAATGAGCTATTTATATGCAGGATCTATAAACACGATGTTAAAACATACTTATAAGTCGAAAGGTTGACTTAGCTGTAAGAAGTTCAGAAAGCTGACAATACAAGACTAGTGTTAGGGCTGGCTCTTTCTCAAAACCTCAGCTTTCTAAGCTTCCCACAACCTTTTGAACTTTTATTTGAATTAATCATAAGTGTGACTTCCTCAATTACGCATACAATAGTTTTTTTGGATTTATCAGTGTAATTCTTCTTGTTGTGATTATATATTAACTATATGGATATCAACAACTTTTTCATCACTTCCTTGAAACTAACATCTTTATGATCATAATAGTACAAGATGAAACCTTTCTATTGTTACTAAATAAATATTGTTAGTAATAAAATTATTATACTATTATTAGAGGTTAATTAGCCCACACAAGTTGAAGCAAAAGATTACATTCATTTGTTAACTTTTAACAATGTCAAATAAATGTAAACAACAAAAATCCATCCACCATAAACTGACCCTTTTATCTTCTTATAATTGTTCTCAATTTTTTTAACCCTTTATTTCTGCCATTTCTGTCTCACCATGCAATCACTCTTTGCCTTTTAAGGACTATATTATAACCACCTCTCCACACTTATCTCTAACATTTTATTCCAACAAAGGACTACAGTCTGAAACATCCATACCTTCTATTTTCCATTCACTTAAAATATTTACAAATTTGAACTGTTTCTACAAAAACAGCAATGCCGCCACTCAGATTTATCTCAGTTGATTACAGTAAAGGACAATTAAAGCTAATTATAGGCAACATCTTAGAATAGCAGCCCAGTGGCCAAGCGGTAAGTGTGTTCAACTCATAGTCCTAGGGTCATGGTCACGAGTTCAAGCCCCAGACAGACCACTGTGTTGCATTCTTGAACGAGACACTTTACCTGACTTTGTTCTGGTCAACTCAGCTGTATAACTGATAACCAGTTCTACTAGGGGTGGGGCTATAATTAACCTGCAATAGATTAATGTCCTGTCTAGAGGCTCATTTGCTTACCACTATGAAAACTTTAGACAAGCACCAGCCTAATGAGCCACTTGGCTCAAGAAAGGAAACTAGTGACAACTACTTACAGCCAGCTCACCTTGTAACTGTTTCAAGAAGAGTTCCATTCTGAAACTGCACCAAATAACTCTGATTGTCAGAATTGTGTGTTGTAACCTGAAATAATCACAATAATCATAATACTAAGCATGTAGCTTCTAAGTCAACCTGGCGAATTGTGGACCAGTAACTTTAAAAATAAAATTGAGTATTCTTAGAGACACAAGTCATATAAACAATTAGCAGGTACAGAGCTTTCAACTCTATCTAGAACCCTTTGCCAACTCTCCCCAGTCAACAAAGTGCTGAGCACTGGATTGTTCAACATCATATCAAAGCAGAGCAAACTCCACTTTACATTGTCATAGGGCTTTGGATAGAATTAAAAAACTCTGTACCTGCTAAAATTTATGCAACTGACAAGTGCATCCAAGAACGCTCAATTTGATCTTTAGTACGTCCTAGTGAAGGAATTTCAATTGCTAACTTTAAGCTAAAAATCTGTCACATTGTAAAGTTCCAGCACATAAAACTTGTAAATTTTGAAGTTCTCTCTTTACACCAAATTATTGACTCTTATAAGAGTTCAAAGTATTTTAACAAAACTCTCAGTTACCAAGATCAACTGTTTGACAAGCATAATCCCAAACTGACATTAGTTAAGGCCATTTTCTTCATCATTGAACTTTTGTAGCAATTAAACCCTAATGCAACCTTGCTCCCAGGGTCCCTCCCCAAAGAGAGGGGGCCCTGGTAACAAGGTTGGTCCAGAGGTAAAATAGAGTCTAGTACGGTTTCTGCTTACACTCTCTAACAACTTGAGACATCTGTCGATTCTTTGGAGCTGAGCAGAGCTCTTGTACAAGTTGCATTTTCTTTGAAGAAGGTTGTTCACAGATTCTGAAACTAAAATAATAAGATAACCAATCAAATCATTTTTAAATAACAGTTATATATCTAATGGCTGTCTCTTGAGATAATTTTGCAATACAATCTTAACTCAAGACACTGGTAAAGTAAGCAGTTGTCTTCAAGCTTTCAATCAAATGCTCATGCAATTATCTCATGTTTGCTCAAGACAGTCAAATTCAGCTGATCATCGATTCCTTAAGTACCTATACATGGAGTACATTTTCACTTGCACTTATTAAAAGATGGAATGCCTTTAAAATACTATTGATCACCATGTAGCAAGCCATATTTTCTCTTCCCAT
The DNA here is from genome assembly GCA_027575215.2 of Hydrozoanthus sils. NCBI lineage: Eukaryota > Metazoa > Cnidaria > Anthozoa > Zoantharia > Hydrozoanthidae > Hydrozoanthus > Hydrozoanthus sils. Next base: position 11,264 of record JAOBRD020644418.1, read on the forward strand.
CAACATACCTGTGTCTACAATTAGACCCAGTCCCCCAAGAGAACGTATCTCCCCATTAAACCAATCACCTATCTTTTGGGAAGTGAGCGATAAGAGGGACTCCCTTGCCAATGACGCAGCCTGAAACATGTGAAAGATAAAACTAATTTCAACTTTATACCAATTATCCAGGGATCTGGCTTTAAAATGACCCATAGATAACTAGTTGCATTAGGTTAAAGAAAAGTATTAATTAAAAGTGTCTGTACCTAAATCATGGAACTTAGTCTTACTCTTAATTAGAAAGGCTTTTGAAAAAGAAGACATTTATTTCATTAAAATAAGTCTTTCAGTTGCTGAGATATTAACATTTTTCAAATGTGCAAATTAGATAAGTTGTGATGTCAACATAACAGTATGCTGTTGGAACATACTTGAAAGGCAACAACAAGCTTGTAGGACATGTGCCTACATGGAAATTTTAGTTGAAAGTCCCAGCATTCTAATAGGCTGCTGGACTATGGTATTAACCATTTTAAGCCACTGCATGAGGAAACAATCAAAACATCTCTAGTACACTCAACTCTGAGTCTCAAATATCTTTCTTTCTTTTCTAAAGTAATATTTTATTAGCTTTTTTGGGGAAAGGGGGTGGGCACTAATTAATTTTTTTCACTTTTTGGGTGGACGCTTATTTGCGGTGGACGCTAATTCAAGGCTGGGCACTAATTCAAATACAATTTTAAAGTGAATTACAACAACAACAACATAATTATAAATCTTACTGTGATATCACTAAGCTCCAGGGTTAATGATGAACAAAACTGTTTTTCCAATATGTTCCTGCAGATAAATAAGTAGCAGCCAGATTTAGATACGGTGTGTATACCCTGTCAGAGAGAGCTAAAAACTTTCATTGCCAAATATATAGCCTGTAACTTGGGCAATAAGTTGAAAAGATTCTAAAAACAAGATATAGTTATGTGCTGAGCTATTTCAAAAATTATTTTACAAATTTTCGTCAGTGCACACTGCTGCCTTTCTCAAGTGTATAGTTAAATTTACAAATAGGTAGATAAAACAAATAAGTTATAAAACTCTAGCCCGAGAGTGTATGTACAACAAAATAACAAATCAAAGAATTTTTCATTTTACACCAAAGACTCCTTAAATGTAAGTAGCTAATACATCTAAGAATTATTAGGTGAAGCAAAAATGAGTTTTAGATACTGTAGTTTTACCTTGCTTTATTGACAAACTTGTTTGTAAAGTTATCAGGTGGTGGAGCAACTACAGTAGTGGCCTTGAAGGGAGATTTCTTGACTTGCTTCTTAACAGTCAACAGCTTTATCATCAGCTCTAAAACAATCGATGATCATAAATGATGATAGATCATAACATCCACTTTTTTTGTTTACCTTAATTGTAGTTATGTTAGTTTGGTTAGCAAGTACTTGATTAAAATTTCAATGTAAAGTTTTTCACCTGCATAAGTCTCATCATAGTGGTACTTAAAGATAGTGAGTCAGCCGTGCAGAGGCCAAGTGATTGGTGTGTTCTACAGTCAGACTACTGACTTTACCCGACTTGTTCCAGTCGACTTTGTACAAATTAGTACCAGCTTCTGCAGTGGGCTAACCTGTGATGGATAAGTGGGGGTCCTGTCCGGAGAGTGAGAGGCTCTCATCCCCTTAGCACTACAGAAACAGGACTAAGGGCCGGCTTAATGGGACACTAAAGGCTAATGAAAGGATTAATTTAGCTTCATCTACACTTAAAAAAATTAGCAACAGTGAATTGTCTGAATCAGTTTTTCAAGACTTTTATATAATTATTGTTAACAGCCAAGACTGACAAACTGTTTAAAACAATGAAAGCCACCCAGAGCTTTAACAAAAGTTATAAAAAAAAGTTGAACCATTAATTAAAATAACTTTTATTAAATATTAATTATTTATGATAAACAATTTATGATAAACAACCAGTTCTCTTTACAGTCCCATTTTTTTAAACTTCTGTCTAAACTACCAATACAGTCATTCATGTTATACAACTGTCCTATGTCAAAAGTACCAACAAACTCTTATTACACTAAGTTAACATCTAACAGCTAGATATAGCTTGTCTGAAAAAGCCATGCAAGTATGCAAGCACTTGTACTGTGAAACTGCAAATGGTTCATCAAATTATTTATCATTTATTTGATTCTACATCTAATACTACTTCCTATTGTACTTAGTAGTTCTATCTAGAGCTAAATACATGCAAAAAGTCCTGACTTCTGGAAGGGATTTATTTTTAGTCTGGAGTTAAACTTCTCTTAAACATTTTAGTTGACAGTGGTTACTTACATGTGTACTTTACACATTTGGGCCCAGGGCCCAGTTGTTCAAAAGACGATTAGCCCTAATCCAGGTTTAATTACCATGACAAGCAATAGGTATTGTTAACCCTTTAAGCCCCAAGCACGACAAATGATGTGTTTGTAAATTCTCCCAACTGATTCCCATACTTTCCATATAAACAGTTTAGGAGAATTTGACTTTTCATCTTCCAAAGAATATTTGACTTGATCAACTCCTAAATTCTCATTGCCAGTTGTATTACTCTGTATAAGTTATGTAAGGAGAAGTGAGATGTTGATAAACTGGCTTAGGGCTGAAAGGGTTAAGAGTTAATCTTGATTTAAAGTTAATTGGCTTTCGAACAACCGGTCCCTGTTGTTCAAAGGCTGATAAGCACTAACCAAACCCAGGATTAACTCTTAACAAAACCTGTTGGTTGTCATGGTAATTAAACCTGGATTAGGTCTAATCGTCTTTTAAACAACTTGGCCCTGGAGTGAAAACAAATCAGTTATTATAACACAGTCTACTTACGAAGTATGAACCTGTCAAGGTCCACATGTCTCTCCTGGGTCAACAGATACATCAGAGTGGATGTACATAAAGCCAGATTCTAACAATTTTCAAATCAATATTAGTAGGGATACGAATTATTAATAGCAATTTTTAATACAAATTAGGGAGTAAGGCATTTTCACACTCATGCACAGTGCGTCTAGCCCACTGTTACGGTGGGCCACAGGTCTTACAAATGTTATAGTTTCTGAGATATAAAATTGTTTTTGCGTTTGTATAATAATTCGTAATGATCTGCAATCAGTGTTTATTTCCCATTGATTTCTAAGTCCATTGGCATTATACTCACATCAAGTATCTATCTTAAGAAAGAATCTCTTCGAATCTTGAATTTTTCTATGATTTACCCATATTTGCAATACTGTAATCTTGTCTGGGCAAACACATATCAAAAAAATCTCTTAAGATTATTAATCTTGCAGAAAAGAATAGTAAGAATTCTAAATAATAATGACTTCCTTGCTCACAGAAGTCCAATCTTCAAAGATTTACATGCATTTACTGAAATTAGAAGATATATGAAAATTACAGGTATCACAATTTTCGTTTCAAATTAGAAACAACAGTCCAGCAAATTTTCAAAATATCTTTATACTAAATCATCAGATAGATAACTATAACCCTAGATCGAGTAAATTATTTCATTTGCCTTGTATAAGGACTAAGCTTCGTCAATTTTCAATCAAATATCAAGGTCCAATGACATTCAATTCATTGAGCTTTGATATCAAAAAAAGCACCACTTACTCTTCATTTACCAAAAAATCTCATTTCAAAATATCAATCAAGTCTAAGTACTAATATCTGCACATCTTGTCACGTCTTTTCTTACTCTCTTCAACATATCAAATGACAACATAGGAGGATGATTGAACTCTTCAAAAAACCTAACCACTTCCTGTGAATCTTCTTTGCCATTTCAGTTCATTTCTAACTATATAGTAATATATACACAAACTATAAAAATATACCAAATGGCAAATAAATTGATACTTGATACTTGATTGGTTTGTCATGGCGACAGGATTCGGTGATAT
>JAOBRD020644526.1:0-15025 GCA_027575215.2 Hydrozoanthus sils
TCGCTGGAGATCAATGGGGCACATTTCATTAGTTTATATTGACGGCGGTATTTCCGGTGCAGGAGATTTAATATCGGCTAAGGCAGCTAGCGTTATTCAAAGGAAGGATTTGTCCCTTTCGGGATTGAAAGCTAATGAAAGCAAATCCGAGTGGCAACCCAAACAGGTTTGAGAGTGGTTGGGGTTTGTTATTAATACTGTAACTATGACTTTTCAAGTCCCTCCTAAGAAAATTTTGAAACTTAAGGAAAGCATTTAGGCATGTGTTAAATGAGTCAAGTGTGCCTTTGAAAAGCATTGCTAGAATTGCCGGTTTTTTAATTTTCATGACCTTAGCTTTGGGTCCAATCGCGAGATTGTTCACAAGACAAATGTATTACGCTAAAGCGTGTGGCATGATTTAATCGTTTTGAGCCAGCCTTTGCTACAAGAATTTAGATTTTGGCTTTCTCACATTGATGCTTTCAATGGTTACGCGATTCAGCGAAAGTTTTCTGCACGTGCTATTGTTTATAGCGACGCCAGTGACACAGGCTTTGGGGGCTTTTCCGCCCTTATCGGCACTCGCGAGTGCGTGGGTCATTGGGACCAGTTTGATGCGGCACAGAGCTCCACTTACAGGGAGTTGAAAGCTATTTTGTTTGTTTTACAATGTTTTTTTTAAGATTTTGTGTCACAGCAAGGTAAAATGGTTTTCTGATAGTCAGAATAGTTGTCGAATTGCTACAGTCGGAAGTTCTAATAATCAATTACAGAACATTGCTGTAAAAATTTTGAATTGTGCATGTTGTACAGTATTAAGTTAGAATTAGAATGGTTGCCTAGAGAGAGCAATGAAAGAGCTTACTACCTTAGCAGAATTATCGACTATGATGGTTGGTCTATTAATTCTAAGATTTTTGAGTTCGTAGACGCCCGTTGGGGTCCTCGTACGGTTGATCGTTTCGCTTCGTCTTACAATACGCAGCTTGAAAGATTTAACTCACGATTTTGGAATCCAGGCAGTGAAGCGATTGATGCATTCACGCAGAATTGGTCAAATGATAATAACTGGGTTTGTCCGCCGGTAGCTTTGATTGTGAGGACTGTGAAACATTTGCAAGCGTGTAAGGCTTCAGAAACGTTGATTATTCCTGAATGGCCGTCGTCTTATTTTTGGCCGTATATTAATCCAGTCACGAGTATTAAGAGTAAGTTAATTAAGGAATGGTTTCCGTTACCTTCTTTTCATCCCCCGGCAGAGGGCAAACATTTTCAAAAGAAAAATCTGTTTTCGTCGGTACTCCGAATTTTAGGGTATTGGTGCTGAGAGTAGATTGTTCATGAGCTATTAAAATATTGAATATAGGCCTAAGAATGGCCTCCCGACATTTGTTTGCGTTTGTATAAAATGCCCTTCGGCATCACAATTCCAAAGTTTGTTGTAAAAGAGTTCCCTTTGACTTCTCGTAGCAGTTGCTTTTTTGACACATTACTATCATACACAAATGTATAAATAAACAGTAATGGTTATTTACTGCTGGTGTTAGGTCATTTGTAATCATGTTTATAAATATATTTCGATAATGAAATTAAGTTTTTCTACATACTTGCTATATTTGCGTAAATGAAATTGCAAGTGATATATTGGGTGTGTTGCTGTATTTATCGACGGTAACAGTATGTTTCTGCCTCTCGTATACGTATTGAGAATTGTTTTATAGGCTAGTGAAATGTGCAACTAGCTTTCATGTTTTTTATTCAGTTTTTCAATTACCTCGACTGTAAATAAATGCACGAGTAGCTACTGTCAGTTCGTTATTTTTCCTTAGCTAATTTTGCTTATCGAGATTTTGTAATGCAATGATTTAGCCTTATACGGTCGAATTTGCTAAACGCATGTCTGCTCTCATGCAGATGCATAAGTGAGCTATTGAAGGTGAAGCGTAAGAATATTTCTTTTTTTTTTGCGACTCATATGTCTATCACAATGTCAAAAAGAAATAACGATCAATATAGGAATGGTCATATTGTAAACATTAGCCACTCGGGAAAAGCTACTTGTCCGGTAGCCATGACAGAAAGATTTCTTTCAAAGGCTAACATTTCCAACGAAGGCTTTCTGATCTGTAGATTAGTTCGGACCAAAACCGGATTGAAGTCCAATCCCGCTGGTATCTCTTATACTAGGGCATCGGAGGTTCTTAAGAAGTTGAGGCCGTATATCGGCGAGAGTTTTAATTTAGGCACGCATAGTTTGAAAGCAGCGGCTGCAAGCTCGGTTGTAATTATCATGGGTATTGATTACGACGCAGTAGACAAACATGCAGGCTGGCGCTCTAGCAGATCTAAATTTCGAAATGTGAATGACTCTTTACCACGAAAGCTGTCATTTCTAATGCATTGGTGTTGTAATTTATGTTAAAGACTCACACCTAGCTTTGTTAGCTCTCGTGTAACGGCCTACCGAGGCACAAGCACTCCTGTAATGATGTCGTATGTCGTGTTTTGTTTAATGGCTTTATGGTTTAGAACAGAATAGAAAAGTCTCTTCGGTTGCAAAGCATTAGAAGAGAATTATTTTCTGTTCGTTATTGTGTTATTTCAGTCTCTGGAGAGCGAAAGCGTGATTTGTGTTATCTAGTTGAGTGAGAATGTTTGGCATTCTTGAGTTAATGTGTCAGAAATTAGCGTATATAAGTTGATGTAGCGTTGTTAGTATTCATTCTCGGTCGTTACTCTGCGTCTGTGACCTAACTACCAAACTTTTGTATTTGTATTCATCATAGCGATGTATTGCATATTAGACTTCGAACGTTGACGAGTAATAATGATTAAAACTCGAAATGTAAAGCACTTTTATGGCAATGTATTATACGTTACGTACCGAGTATTGATTTGAGTGATGATTATTGTTATCTGAAATGTAAGGCATCTTTATGGTGATGTTTTTACATTAGGTATCGAGTAGTGACTTGGGTGATAATTATTATAATCGGAAATGTAAGGCATCTTTATGGTAATGTTTGTATTTTAGGTATCGAGTATTGGCTTGAGCGATAATGATTGTGATCTGAAGTGTAAAGCACCTTTATTCGTGCTGCAGTCGCATTTTCATGGCTAACAGTTCAGTTTTCAATATGCGGTGTATATACATTAGAGGTTCAGGTTGTGATTAAGGTAGTATGAATTCCTGCTCCAGGGGATCGGTGCATTGCTTAGAGGGCGTTAGCCCTTGGCTGGAGTATACGTTTCCCTATAGTTTTTCCCCCGAAAAAACTTCCCCAGACTAAGTATCCTTTTGTATACCGGTGAAATGGAATAAAAGGTTAACGGCCTATTGGGGCACAAGTACTCCTGTAATGATGTTGTATGTCGTGTTTTGTTTTTTGGCTTTATGGTTTAGAACAGAAGCCCAGATTCAGCGAGACTTGAATTTTTCATCAGTTACCTTTCGCTGGGTTGTGTGAAAGTATGACGTCACACTTCCTCCCCATCTGTCACGTGGCATGTAGTTGATCTGAGCTGCGGTGCTCTTTTTAAATTCACTGGAGCCCTTTAGTTTCATTGGTATCACTTTTGATTCTGTTGTCTCTTTTTCTCCTGTTTCCCTTTCGGCTTCTTTTATCTGGCGAGACGTAACGTCTGTAAAGAGAACATTGACGCGGTTTGGTTAGAAGAACTAGTTTTTAAATTAATGGTCAAATTTTAAAATCAGTTTTGGAATTTCTGGGTTGGGTTTACTGTTGAAGATGATGAAGACCATCATAGATTCGGTCAAAAATTTGTAAGAAAGTATATAAAGCTTACTTTTTATATTTTTAGAAGAAAAGTAGAACCCTTTATTAATAGTAGTTTTTGAAAATAAGACAGTTTCTCCATTTCTTAGGCTTGAAACGTGTAATGCTGACGTAGCATGACGAATGAGGGAAAGACGATTTTATCAATATTATCTCAAATTAATAAAGATTTCGATTACAGAAGTCATATTGTCAACTTTCTGATGACGGAGCCGCAATACATTCCGACTCCAGAAACTTAAAGTTAAAGTTTTAGCCAAATCCATATCGTTCTTAAAATATTTTCTTACCTATCTACTACTTACTCAACCATTGAGCACTCATGATTTGAACTGATTGCCCGACATACAATTCTTATGTACCTTAACTTTGTAAAGCATACGGAGCAAACGTTTTTATGTTTTACACTGCACAGCAGCCAAAATGGACCGTCAAAAAGTACGATAGAACAATCAAATTCGTTTGCTAAAGGTGGGAGCTCGAGCGAGGACGAACGGTACTGTACGCCGAGGCAAAGAAAAGCTTCATAATCAAAAATAAATGAGCTTTAGATACTTTCCTTTCAAATTGTAGTCTTGATTAGGTCTTGAACGCATATTCTGACGCGAAAGTCATGTGATTAGTAACCAAATTAGCCTGATATATATAAATATATACAGGTGACAAATTTTCCGCGCTCTTTACCTAACGAGGGTTTTGGCATAAAAAGTAATGGTCTGTCGTCTTCCCCTGAAAGCAAAAACTCTAATAGCTTGATCTGAACAATCTTACTTATCTAGGCAGAAAAAACATTTTACACTCTCTACTTAATAAAAGCTTTTTTTATGCCTAGACCCAAAGCTGAGGAGTGGCGGAGAACTTTGTTAAATAACGGCGACACATCAAAATCATGGATTCATTTGAAAATGAGTACACGCTTTTTTCATCATTCATAAGAACCAATATATTTTTTCGAGCCTTGTTGTCTTTATACTGAAGTTCTTGTTAAAAAAGTAATTACACTTGAATCCTGGTAACTCGAATTGCCGAGGGAAATTGAAATTACTTCGAGTTACCGGGGTTCGAGTTACCGGGGTTTTGGGCAAAAAGACCAGTAACACTTGACTAAAGAGGTTTTATGCTTCTACCATGCACGTTGTATTTTGAGGGGAAGAAGAAACATGTTACTGTTCTCAAGAATGAACTGAGCTCGAGAAAGACTGAAAAGTAATGACAAACAACAGATCGATTTCAGATTATATTACGCATCTTTATTCATCTTCGCAGGAAAGAACTATCAGAACTGTTTGCGAAAAACTGGCAAAGGTCAATTGTCGTAAATGAGATTCAGTGTGGTCGGTGCAAATTGTTATGTCTCTTTAATCCGCATAAATGAAAATCGACTTCGAGTTATCAAGGGTAAAGTTACAAAGAAAAGTGCTTGAAGGGAAGTTTTGAGTTAGCGGGGTTTCAAGTTAAAGTTGTTAAAATTACAGTAACTATATGAGGCAAATCCAAGGGAAATCAGTTTTGCTTCGAGTTACGGGGGTTCGAGTAATCGGGGCTCAACTGTGCTCCAAAAAGGATGATTATATTAAGAACATTTGAGGAACATTTGAGGTAACCCCCCCCCCCTAAATATTTAAGAACCTTGATCCAAAAATAAGTTGTTCTTTATGTGAATTTAAGAGTTTATAAAACAATACACCAATTTCAAGAGCACTTGCCTGAGAGTTTGAACGACTCTTTGTCTTCTATCCACGCAGCCCTCGAAGTATGCGGAGGAAACCGATTAGTAGTGTCCGACGCGCCCGTTCCAAGGCATGTTCGATATTTTTCCTCATTCTCCCGAGAGTTCGACCAACAACTTCCCATCTCCCACGCAGGGAATGTGTGTTGGAAGACCACATGCATGGAAAGGTGTCTAGGACTTACAAGCAAAGAGTAGCACGCGTGCTTCTAATCTTTGAAAGCTATTATGACGTCAGTAAGGCGTTATAATTAACTGTATGTTCTAACAGGCCTTTATGACGTCATAATATTTATTGAATAGAAGCGCGCTAACTCCTCGTTAAGAAACAGTTTTTTTCTTTTGAAGAGCTCCCTTATTATTTAAAACTCGAATTGTGGAAAATGAAAAAAAGGCAGAGCTAAAGACACAGTCGAGTTGTTTTTTGAATAATGAGGAAGTTGCTTCTAAAAAAAGAAGTAGAACGGGCAGTAAAATGATATTTAGGTATATATTATGAAAAAAGCTTTTTTTGATGCGACAAATGAACATTAAATTAGGCTTGCGTGCTAAACAAACAAAATAGAAAATACATAACATATATGCTTGGATTTGAGGCTTGAGATAAATCTTTGTTCTTGAACACACGTTATACAAGTTTGATGTCGGTTTATTTGTGTAGTGCTACTGTTGTAAAATTTTGGGCCTGGGTCCAAGCCGAAAAACAAGCGAGGCCTGGACCCGGACCACGTGACTGATAAAGGCGGGATTTTTTTGTTTTGTGGCTTAGAAGTCAGAAAATAAAGTTGTAGTGTTCGTTTATTCTTCTCAGTTTTTCTATATTTATTGGCTGGTATAGTTCTCCTACTACCAGCAAAAATGTAAGTCAGAATTTCTGGTTTTAACACCCAGAACTTTGGATGTAATGTTCATGTTATTGAAACTGTTGTAATTCGCTCTTGAGCCTTCGTTTTCAGTTTCACGAATAAATATAATTCATAAAACCCTATTCAACCCCCTGAGGCTGCCCCGTTGTCCCATTCAATACTGATCAGCGGTGCTCCTTATCACTTGCAGTTCTCGCTTCCGTCAGCAATTCCTCTACAGCAAAACAGTAGAACTCGCGATTAACTTTCTTTAACTTTTCAATTTCTTCTTCCAACTGCTGACGACTTCGTTGAGGCGACTCGCCGTTAACTACACCTCGGCTGTTTGACTTAATAACCTGTTGAAATACGATGAGTTACCTCTCGCGACGAAAATAACATTTGTATATGTAATACTAGGTCCGATATCAAATAGTAATAAGTATCAATAGAGTTTTATAAGAAATGTGTTTTGTCTTGGTACAGCTGTCGTTATACAGGCCCTGTATGTAATAAATAAGATATCAAATACAGTAAAAACCCGCGTGTAAAAATCAATATTTTCCAAGGTTTGGCAAAACAGGTTTTTTTATAGCCGTTTAGGCTAACTAGGATCTTACGATGTTCGTAATTTCTATGGTGGAGACATGGTTGTTGACTATACCATAAGAAAGTATAAATATTTATTGTTACTCATTATAAGCAATTTATTCACATATATTGAATTGCAAAGTATTTTATTTTGGGGTATTAAAATGGCAAATTTCTGCCAGCAGGTTCCCAAATCCTTAAGTTCTTCAAATGCGGGCTTTTGCTGTATGACAACCATTAAGAAGGCATTTAACCCAAAGCAGTCTACACCAACGTGAATTCAACAAAATAAGTAGCACGCAAACTAATACAAAGATTTTCTTTTTTAATGTAAAACAGTTAGCAAATCATTTTCCTACAGGAAATATATTTATCTTCCACCATCATTACACCATGAAACATTCAAGAATAACTAAACCTAAAAAAACTAGAAAAATAATAATTTATAGATAGAGTTTGATTAAAAAAAGGTTATCAAGAACTTCGGAATTAAAGCTAGAATTACACGCTTGCAACTGTTCACTACTCAGCTTATCTCGATGGAATTCCCACGACGCCTGATTCAAAACTGCGTTTATATCATTTATAAAACTGCTCTGGAATTCGACATGATCAAAAAATTATCTGGAACCCGGCACAATCGAGACGATCTCAGCTTTTTCCTTCCGAGTACACCGAGCTAGTGAAGTCGATATTTGAAGCTTTTTTGCTTTTTAATCTCTTACTATGAGTTTGGTATATCACCTTCACAGTAAGAACCTTAGACTTTATAAATGAAAATTTGGCGGCACGTTACTTGCGCGATTTAAACGTAGACATCCGTTACACGTCATAATCGACCATGAAAAAGCGAGATCGTTTGAAACGAATACGTTGGCGGAATTACATGTTATACCCACTTCACTTGATGACACTTAATGATGGTGTATTTTAGTTCAGAAATTTTTTTGGAAAAATCGCTAAATTCGCTGAATTAAAGTGTTGCTAAAATTTCATGTAATAACGTATTGTGTCTAAAATTGCTCTAAGTCATAAATTCTTTACATAATGGCCTTACTTCATGTAATAAATGCTCCCTTGCCGATTCCAGCTGGTTTTCTCTTTTATTGTTGTACAATGAGTCCTGGAACAACAAACACTGCGCCGTGAGCATACTTAGGGCCGCTACACACGAGCCAATTTTTTGTCGCGAAGTTCCCGATTTTTTGACGCCGGCAAAAGATCGGCCCTTGTGCGGTAGTTTCCGACAAGTTTCAGACAAGATTTTTTGTCGGGAACACAAATTGTGCATGTTTGATTTTAAAAAGTTGGCCGGTAAAAAATTGGTACGTGTGTGGCGGATTCAAACAAATTTGTCGGGAACAGAGCTGAATACATCAAGTGGGAAGATTAAAGATGGCGACAACAGTCGTATTAGCGTAGGTGAGGAAGTTGCAGTTTCAGAAGATAATGGTTCTATAAGGACGTTAGAAAAAGATCTTGTCGAAGCGTGGCAAGCGAGGCCTTGTCTCTACGATATTACCTCAAACAACTACAGCAATAGAAACAAGAAAGCAAAAGCATGGGCTGAAATTACGAATCATAATAGTTTCTATCTTCACAAGTTGACAGGCAGAGCGACAGCGAAAGTAGTGTGGATACAAAATCACGCTGTTGCCATGGCAGCCCACGACAAAAAATCGATACGTGCATGGCAGCTTTTATTTCCAGACAAATTATCGGCGTCAAAAAATCAGGAGCTTCGCGACTAAAAATCGGCTCGTGTGTAGCGGCCTTTAGAAAAATTTTTTAACTGTTTTGATTAAAAATTAGGAGGTATTTTTTTTCTCAGTTTCAATAACAGATAACAACCGTTTGGCCCAATAGGCTGGCATCCACTTCTGTAGTTTTAGCATGTAAGAGTCTTCCACTCCTCTGGACTGCAGGTTAGCCCGCCTCAAGCAGACGCTGGTCTCATTTACACATCTGAGTCAAATGCACCAAGTCGGGTAGAGTGTCTTATTCAAGGGCACGATGTTCCCAGTGGTTTGTCTGAGGAACCAGCTAACAACAAGGGGGGAACAGTGGCACACACACTAACCACTTGGCAACAGCGCCAAAACTGATACGTCTATTCTTACGACTTATCTATACTTATACGTCTCCCAGCTGGCCACTCCTTGTTTCCCTTACCTATTGTGATCTTTGAACACTGTTGCAACATGTTACTTTACTAACTAAAATAATTTGAGGCCCCAAGGATTCGATAGGACTATTACTAAACAATACTATAGAGAGTACTTACGTTACACAAGGCTCCTGAGAGAATTATAGGCACTCTGCTAAGAGAATCAGAAGATTCTAAGTTTCTACTGCTATCAGAAACGCCTCTGTATCCAGATGACGATGGGGTAGCTGTGCTCATGTGTCTCTTGAACGGTTGCACCGGGGCCCACTGGGGCCTGGGGGGCGGAGTTCTCATGTAGAGGGGCTTAGGAACAATCTGAGCATTCGTGACTGACCCTAGAAAACAATTTAAATCTTACACTGATTAGATTGGCGACTTTATAGCAAAAACCTCTACTGGCACCAGAAAATGCATAACTGTAGAACTCCCGTGTAACTTCTACAGGGCTTTGAGTAATCTTTGTAGTTGTACAACTGTTAAAGGAAGGCCTGAAAGAACTTTCATACTTCAACGGGTTTTGAACCAAGATACCAGTGCACGGTTATATAATGCTTTACCAGATGAGCTATGAAGCTACATGTTATTTACGGCCCAGAAAGAATGATGACATTAATTCCAAAGCTGATTGACAGAAACCATAGGCCTGTAGTTATGCCAACAATAGATTACGGCCAAACTCGAATACCAAGTCAAAAACACAAGAAATGCCTCTAAAAACGAGGATACACAGAAATCCAAAGTGAGATTCATTTTTAATTAGAAGTGCAACAGTAATTTGGAAAAGAAACCAAAAAACCCAGATCAAAGAGAAAATATATACTTTTCATCGCAGTGTAATCGTAACCCACTAGTACCAAACTATAAAGCATGCAAATGCTGTATGAACAGATACTTACTCTTAAGTGAGATCTTCGCGAAAAAATCAATTCTATCGTACAAACGAGTATACTTCCTCAAAGACATGCTTGTTAAGGCAAAACTTTAAACACTACGTAATTAATCACAAAGAAAACAAAGTGTGGGAGCAAACTACCAACATATAAGTATAGGTAATTGCATGGGGCCGAGTAAAATTAAGGATTAGTTTCACGAGTGTTTTCAAAGCGACTCGGGCAATTTGGAAAAAATTGAAAACACAAGTGATATTAATCCTAAACTTTACGAGGAACCTGGCGACTACATGTTTATGACATCGAGGGCAAAATTCTTCATTCTCCACAGGATCCCACGAACAAGCGTTTCATAACTTAACTCATTCGTCGCAAGTTTCTTCGAAAACTGCTGGAAGTAAAATAAAATCTTTGCAAGCTCTGAAAACATTCGGAAATCTTTGGAGGGGTTTGAAATCGTTTCTTAGGCATTTTTTATGATTTTTAAAAAAATTCAGAAAGTCTTTGGAGGTGTTAGGAAGCGTTCGAAAATCTTCGGAAAATGCTTCTAAGGCATTTTTGAGACTAATAAAATTTTCGGAAAATCTTCGTTAATTTTTGGAAGTATACCAGTGACCAATCAGCGCTAAGTAATTTTGCCCTGAATAAAGAAAAAATGCCCCGGCTGTTGTCCAATCAGTTCGAAGTAATTTTGCCCTCTATGTTATAAGTGGTTTAAGTCAAGGCCGCATAGGCCCGTCATCCAGGGAAAGTTTGGATTTATTAAAAAACTTATCCTCGAAATGTGCAGATAACAGCAAATAGCTTTTTGCACGAGCTGGAATTAGGAAATCGGGTCTCTACCGTTGCACACCACTTTGCTCTCAACTGTGGAGCCATTGAGAACTCGTGCATCTTTATAGCAGAAGTAAAACTTGTGATTTAAAGCTTTTATTATTTGTATATCCAGCTACACACTTCCCCCCCTGATCACTGCGTATCTTGCATTTCTTTGTGTTGATATTGCTCACTCGATGCTCACGACTACCATCTTGCTTGTTTCCCAACAAAATGACGTCAAAAATCAAAGACAATGCAAAAAGTCATGTGTTTTAGTTCACGTGACTTCTTGGCCGAGCGACATGAAGGGAACAAATTTTGCAGTGAAAACTCGTAACTTCTAAACGCTGGATCTCTTCGAATTTTCATCCAATTACTTTTAAACTTTGTAGAAATGTGTTTTTGAAAACGATCTTTTCGAAACCATGTCATGCGTTCTTTAAGTTGCATTGTATACTTATTTTTTAGTTTAATTTGTCCAGTTTGTTAATCATTACTTACCTCTGTGATTGATAGTTCTTAGACACTGTCTACTTGGTATATGCCACACACGAGCCGTACTGTCAGCTGAACCAGAGAGGAGGAGTTCACAATCAGTAGCAACAGCCAAACAAGTTATCAGCTTGCTGCAAATTATAAGGTTGAGGTACATTAGAGGTGGTCAAATATATGATTGGAAATGGATCATTGGTTGGCACATTGCCACGCTACATAAGAAAACATATGAAAGCACAAGGCTTACAGCTGAATACTTTTGTTTTTGAGGACATGGAAATCCATAAAACACAAAGTAAATACAAACAATTAGGATGTCATAGAGAGAAAAGAGAACCATCACTGAACACTATTGAAACCAAACTTAAAAGGTAAGAAATCCTGTGTCCCACCCTGAAACTGACTTTTTTCTTGGCCAAGCGCACCACGGCAGTATACTTTTAAATGGACTAAAATGTACTTAACTTCTAAAGAAATTAACAAGTGCCTATTATGGTCTAACCTGTGACCCTGGAAAGTAAGAGATTCTTCTTTGCTAATGTGAGTTTCTTGCCTGATTCCCTGCAAAATAAAAATCCTCAATTACATGTCCACTAGATTTTCTAGTTAAATTGTTAAACAAAGCCACACTATTCACCATACAAAAGTATTTATTCTACACCTGTATTGCATGCAACCCAGACAAAGAGGCTTATTTGACCAAAGCGGCAATGTTCAGTCCATCTGAGCAACTAAATGCATAACAAGTTTTATCAATAAACACATAGTGGGAGTATTTACCAAGAGAATAAAGCTTTTTTTTATCATTTTTTAAATATGAAAATGTATCATTTTACAAATGGAAATTGAATTTCAAAAACATTGTAACTCAAATTAACTTTGTTTTGTTAAATGCAAGCTCTTGAAATATACTTTGTATGAGGACCTTTAGTATGGAACGACAAGCATGACAAAAGTCTAAAACAAAAATATTTTGGTTCTTTCACGAATATGTTGAAATCTCGATATAAGTGTTGAAACCCCTGTAAGTATACGACGGAAGCTTAAAACATCCCATAAATAAAGTTTGTATGTTCACTCATATATATAGGTTGAAATTATAAATTAGTTTCTGGGTATTGATTTCCTGAAATAAAATCAGTCCCGCGCATACATTAAAGTACAGTACAGTACGTGTGTATGATGTTGATATCTTGGAGACTTCATTTATTGACAGTTTTTTTTATAAGATTCTTTCTATTATTGCACAAGCTCATCAATACGGTGACCTGCAAGTGTCACAACAACTGATTTTGTGAACATCATGGCAAAAGTTTGTTGACAGCAACTCGAGTTTTCGTGAACTACACGACAATTAAGGTTTGTGAACATCAGTCACGGCAAAAGTTTGAGAAACTGGGATAAAAGTGCTAGTTGTTTTGCCTGCTTTTTTCTTTTGTTTTTCTGTATAGACGTCTTTTTAGCAAACTAGGCTTATTCAGTTATTGGTCTTTTCACATCTCAATAATTTTGGGCCACTGAACACATCAATTCCAACAAAAGGGTCTTTGTAAAGAAAGTGGCTATATGAGCGGTAGCCGCTCAAGGTCTTCAAAAGACTAAATGAGCAGTAGTTTTTAATCCTAATCTTCGGGAACAAACACTATTCTAACTTTATTTAGTATCTAAAAGTGATGTTGAATTTTGATGTAACGTTTTATGTGGTCAACTTTAATTTCCTTGTCCGTGCAGACTATAAACTCTCCAGTCTTGTCACACTTAACAGATCTCGCCCTCCTGCCCAAGGTCTTCAAAAGACTAAATGAGCAGTAGTTTTCAATTTTCTTTAATAAGACCTTGCATTCTTGTAAAACTGAGCAGCTATATATAGATCACTGTCACGACCGCCTCCCGCTCAAGGCCTTCAAAAAACTAAATTCATTAGTGGTAGTTTTCCATTTTCTAAATAGCGCGAGAAACCATAGTTTCAAACTATATATATATATATAAGTGAACATACAAACTATATCTATGGGATGTTTCAAGCTTCCGCTGATGTAAATATACTAGATGTTTCAAGCTTCCTTTATATATATACAGAGATTTTAACACTTATATCGAGATTTCAACATATATTCATGAAAGAACCTATATATTTTTGTTTTAGACTTTTGTCATGCTTGGCGTTCCAAACTTGATTTATGCTTTATGAGTTTTTTATGCACTTTCCAATGCAACTGTTGCATATGCTAAGTATGGGTAAACAAGGCTGTAATAAATTGTTTTCATTTGTATTGTTGTGGCCGGTTTTGATATGACCAGAAACCGTTGAACATCTTATATGTTGTTCCATGTTGGAAGTTCAGAAGTTGCCAAAGGAAGATTCAGTGGAAATACATGTCGAACGGATTTAACAGCAGAGGATGCATGGCATGGCAGGACTTAGGGAAATGAAAGAAATACGATAACAGTATGTTTAAGGATCAAACAATGTTTCTTTATTGTTTTGCATGGAAACTTACAGGCTTGTTAAGTTGAACCTGGTAAATCTTGCCATCAACTCCCCCAGCAAACAGATTCCATTCAGCGGCATCCATAGCAACTGAACTTATGCCTGAAGTAAACACAAAGGAACACAGAAGATGGCCTGAGCCAAGATCGTATAACTGCAAAGAGAGAATAAAAAAATGTGTTAAACATAAATTTTTCAAACAAAATTGATTAAAAGTGATAACAACTTGGCCACAGTATTTGGCAGACCTGGTATTCACTGCCAATATTCATGCACAAATCCTGGTATACACTGCCAGCATGTATGAATACTGACCAGTACACACTGCAAGCCGTACGAAACCTATATACTGCAAGTATCGATGTCATATCCTGGTATATACTATCAACATTCTGAATTCTGTTAAGCACCCTCCAGTACCCAAGCATGAATCCTGACAGAAACATCCAGTATCTATGTTATGATTCCTGGTAGACACCCATCAGTATCCATGTATGAATCCTGATAGACACAATCCAGTATTCATGTATGGTAGACACCCACCAGTATCCATGTGTGAATCCTGGATCAGTATTTAGTATGCAAAAACCTTGGTAGACAACCTCCAGTATCCATGTATGAATCCTGGTAGACACTCTCCAGTAATCATGTATGAATCCTGAAAGACACAATCCAGTATCCATGTATGATTACTGGTAGACACTCCCACAAGTATCCATGTATGAATCCTGGTAAACACTCCCATCAGAATCCATGTATGAATCCTGGTAGACACTCCCATCAGTATCCATGTATGATTCCTGGTAGACACCCACCAGTATCCATGTGTGAATACTGGTAGACACCTCCAGTATTAATGCATGAACCTTGGTAGACACCCTCCAGTATCCATGTATGAGCCCTGGTAGACACCCTGCACTATCCATGTATGAACCCTGGTAAACACTCCCACCAGTATCCATATATGAATCCTGGTAGACACTCCCACCAGTATCCATGTATGAATCCTGGTAGACACTCCCACCAGTATCCATGTATGAATCCTGGTAGACACTCCCACCAGTATCCACGTATGAATCCTGGTATACACTCCCACCAGTATCCATATATGAATCCTGGTAGACACTCCCACCAGTATCCATGTATGAATCCTGGTATACACTCCCACCAGTATCCATATATGAATCCTGGTAGACACTCCCACCAGTATCCATGTATG
>JAOBRD020644631.1:0-15198 GCA_027575215.2 Hydrozoanthus sils
TAGAGGAGTGGTATTTATCGTTAATAGTGGTATTTCAAGCGCTTGAGAGTGGTATTTCAAAATCACTATGGCAACAACTGCTTCTTCTGAGAAAATGGCGGAAATTTGCAAGCGTCTCGGTTGGAAAAAATGAAAGCCTTATAGCTGACAATGTTGAAAGCGACGACAAGATTGAAGGAGGTTAATTTTAGGTACGAAATTTCAAGTGAATTATCTACAAAGTCTGTGAATTGAATTACACTTTCCTCGCTCGTTCATGCGAGATTGCAGCCGGTTTCTGCAGGCCGCTGCTTCAAAATTTTCCTTCAAGATTTTTATAATATGAAAACTTTTAAGTAAAGATGTTCATAAAGGCGAACTGTTGTTAGTACATGTTTGTTTGAATCACAAAGTTGTTTCCTGTCGGCCACCGCTGCGATTTTTTTATTTAACTAAACCCTTGCAAACTTCAGAAATGGAAAACAGTGTCTTCAAATCGATAAATGAAAACTGAACTTGGCGATCAACGAAGATTAACTTCATTTACAAAATCTCGGTATGAAATAATAGTTTCATTAATAAGGATTTGCCAAAGTTCATTGTAGGCAAAAGAATTTATTCAACTCATAAAGTTTCGTGAACTGAATCTGTGACTGTGGCATCACACCATCTGCTGCCGCTAACGCGGCACTGGTTTGTTTATAAAAATACTTTATTTGGAGCTTTTTGTTATAAACTATATTATAAACAAATAATGGTATATTTTGTACGTGATATTTGGCATAAATACCGCTCGTGATGTTTTCAAAATTGTCCCAAATTTCACTCGCTACGCTCCTGAAATTTTGTTTAACAATTTTGAAAACATCACGAGTGGTATTTATGCCAAATATCACTACAAAACATGCTATTACCTATACTAATCAATTATTTAATGAACAACAAAATAACTCAAGGAAGTAAGTGGAGATAGCAGGAAGATACTGCACTGTGGCTGCCCGATTGAAGCAATATTCAATTCATGTAAATTATCTATATTAAATATGTAGTTCAAAAATAATTTTTAAGGTTTGAGCTAAATAAATTTTGGTTTAAGATTTTTAGTTTAGGTTTAGATTAGGTAAAATTCAAGATTAAATCAAGTTTAGAATAAAAAGTAGCGCAATTAAAACTCGAAGTTTCGAAGTCATCCGGACGTCATTCATTATCAAGAAGCTAAAGTTTAAATTAACAAGGAGTCTTGTTTATATTAGCAAGATAAGAATACAGTAGAGTTGTTCTTTAAACTGCTGTTAAAGCGTAAAAGGAAATACAATAGGACTGTCCATAGGTGTAAGCTGAGAAAATCATCAATTAGTTTCGACATTTAAACAAATACTTAGGCTCGCACTGAGTCAGATTGAGTGTTCAACTTTGGATTCTTATCACGGATGAACAGCATTTCGTAGATAAGACATCAAATTTACTTTTGCAGTGTTTTAGGACTTGAAAACAGCCTGCTATCTGAGGTTTTCTCATGTTGTGTGCGTGAGACATGTGTCAGCCAACCGCAGATGTCTGGGACCTGTGCTTGTGTTCTTCTATTCTCTTGTGCAGATGCCGAGTAGTATATCCGTTTTCATCCGTGACAAGAATCCAAAGTTGAACACTCAATTTGACTCAGTTCGAGCGAAAGTATTTGTTTAATTGTCGAACCTAATTTATAATTTTCTCATCTTACATCTAGGAACAGTCAGAGACTATTGTATTTCCTTTTACGCTTTAAGAACAGTTTAAAGAACAACTCTATTGTATTCTTATCTTGTTATAAATAAGACTGCTTGTTAATTTAAATTTTAGTGTCAGAATAACTTCGAAACGTTGAGTTTTAATTGTGTTACTTATCATTGTAAATGTTTTTAAAAAGTCTCTGTTATTAAGTAAATCAAGTTTAAATCAAATATATTTTAACATGGTTTAAATAGATGCATTTTTTAGAAGTATTGCTACAAGTGTTTAGACATACTTATGTACACTGTAGCGCCTCTTAACAATGACTGAGCAACTACACACCAAGTGTTGTAGTTATATTCATGCATTTCTTGGCATTGAATGGTGATTTTTAGATATTAGTACCTCAAGAGGAAAGCGCTTATGCAAATATCATGTGTTTCCTAAGAAACGGATAAACTTTCTTTTTCTAGTTTAATTGACTAAGTTAATCATAAAAAAAAAAGGGTCAAAAGCGTTTTCCGATAAAATTGCCGGCTTTAGCGTTGGTCATAATTTCTTAATTGTTAACGTAACCTAAGTTTTATTGGAAATAATTGCATGGTTTTTGCTGATGAGGACAGTTTTGCCTTTTCAAAGTAATAAATCATTTTCAAAACTCATTCTCTGTCTTTATCTTACTGATAAACGTAAGTCCTCTTTAAACAATTGTTCAACAATTAAGACCGCCCGACAGTTGCGTATGTTGGCTATTAGCAAACGTTATTATTACTATATAAGGATACAAATAATTGATAAACGGCGGGCGGAACCTTTTCATCAATAACAGTTAAATGTAAGTCTAAAATTTAAGAAACATACTTACGTGGAACAGCTGTTGATTGAGCCGTTGTACTGACAGCAGCACGTAGTAAAAGAGCTAATAAGACGATACCTGACATGGCTTTCCTCGTTTAGTTTTATCTAAAGACAAGAGAGTTATTCTGTTATATTACGTTTTGAAATATTTTCTTTTTCTGGTTTCCCTTTATTTTAAAGTGCTACTGAAGCTATTTTGCCATCAGTAGCTTTATAGCTCAAACAGCTTTTCCAACAATTCCAATCGACTATATAAATGGATAAAAATGCTTACCTGACCGTTTTAAGTCCCTGAAATAAGCTTTCAAAAAAGTGCATTTAGTGTGACTAAAACTCAAGGCATACTACGACGATATTTATCACGTCATATGTTTTGAAAGGATTTTAAACTGCTCCATACTAGCGTTTACAGCGAACTCAGTGAGTTTTTTGATCAAACACTGGACCGCCAGCCACACAACTTTACTAGACTTCACCGAGAAAGTGAAATTAATCTCCCGCTTTAATTTGTAATCATGTGCCGTCACACATATTTAAAGAGCTTAAAAACTTTCGCAGCTTTGGCGCTAAAATCGGCATTTCATCTCTTATAAGTTCTCCGCAAAATTTATTTTAAAAACCAATACCTAGTGACTAAGCACAAAATTGTACGGGTCAAACTTTAACGCTACATATTTCAAACTAGTTTGCAAAGATTTCGCCAAGTTTCGCTTCAATAGCACTTTAAAAGTTCTCCTTTCTATAAAAACTCTCTCTGAAAGAAAACTGTACTTATCGAATCCAAAGCTTTTTCCGGTATATATTCGGTATTAAATTAACAGACATCCATACCGTCGTGGTTTATCTGCATTAAGATGGTGTTTAATAAAAGAATAGAATACAATCATAAACAAACAAAACTTACCGATGGTCGAAAATGATTTTCTTACCGAGAAACTTCTACTGCTTGAAGAAGTGAACTAGTTATTGACTGAACGGCTCCGAATGAGCTGATCTCTTTATATGCTATAATGACATAACTGTACGGTCAATATTTACTTGTGCTGTTATCTAACAATTATTTGGCCCTGGAGGCATTTCACAAACTCGTCATTTTACCCTTAATTGTGCATCTTGACGCCCTGTAACGGAGCGTAATTATATAAGTGGTTTCTACATTAAGCCCTTTTGAGCGATTGTATAATGTTCTTTTAACCGTCGCCTGTATTTTCTTATTTGTTTGATCATGTTTGGAGGCTTTGAAAACAAGATTGTGGCTAAGTAGATCAACTTTGCCAAAAGGAGAGAAATGGAGAAAGTGGCCAAATAGAAAAACACTGAACTTCGAACCAAAAAAATAAGATCACTCATTATCTCTGAAGGCGTATTTTACCGGCAGCATCAATATGAATTTACTTTGTTAATGATAAGATAAGAGATAAGTAGGTTGTAAAAACCTCCCTTAGCCTTTTACAAAATACTGGTAAGGCATCAGCTATTTTCCGTCTGTTGATTAAATACAAATTTTTATCATTTATTAAAGTTTGAAAACACTTTGAAAATCTTAAAATTAAACGGTTTTTTTGCCATACCTAAAATTAAAAACATGTTCAGCGAATAAGTATACCACTAATTGCAAAATGTGTATACATGCACGTACGATTGGGCATTGATGGAATATCAGCTTTGGTTTACCGGCAAGTATTGTCCATTGATATTGCTTTTGGTGGTTTAGTTAAGGCGTTGATTCTCATGGTTTCGTAATACAAACAATAAATACAAATGTTATAAACGGAACTGACATTATTTTTTGCAAAAGTGATTGACTTCAGAATACCAAATTTAGACAAGGTGTGTTAACCCTATTTCCTAGACGTACGCGTTTATTACAAATTTACAAAGTTTTTAGGTCGATGTCGATTCTAAAATCTGAAGCAGTGCTCTCGAAGCACTCTAAAAACAATATAATTATTTGCTCACTTATTTGCCACATCATGCAAGCTCACTAATGTTTCCCTTATATGGAACAAGAACAAGTCAAAATAAATCATAACAAAAAAAAATCGCCTTGTAAAAACTATGATATTGGGTCAAAATGACGTTTGTGTATGACACAGCATTTTTTCTTGTTGTAATACATAAAGCATTAGTATATGATATATACGAGAGCTCTTGATGATAAGAAATATTTCAAATGACAGATACAGGCATTTCGGACTGGACTTCTCATTGCATTAAAGTCGTCGACGAAAAACTTCATTCCAAAACGTCAAGAGTATCTTCTTAATTTTTCGCAGTGTTTCATTTAAAAACTTACCGACATGTTTCTGAGAAAACGCCGGCAAAGCATCTCAATTAATTAAATATAGACTGACTTGTCAGTTGAGCTGTAATCAGTTTTGCAATTGACGGGTTCACGATTTTCAGTTGTTTCCACCGACGACTTGAAGTTTCTTCTTGACAAAACAATGCCAGGTAAAAAGAAGGCAGCAACAAAAATTAACTGAAAGACTGCCAAGCACATCAGCTTGAGAAAGCTTTTTAACATCATCATCGTTTGAATAAATGAACTTTATTACAAATTATTGTAATTTTGTTGTTTATTCGTGAAAGATTTCTACTAAACAATAAGAATACCCGCCCTTAGTTACTGGGATGCCTGTGGTGAGCCCAGGTAAGGTGTCTAAAGTATTTTTCTTTGGTCTTCGTCGACCGAACGAATTTTCGATACAATAATTCCTTGCGGCGCCGGCTCGAGCTGATGTTTTGGATATTTCTTGCTTGATCGTGGTGAAGGAAAAGAAGAGGAAGTATTCAAAAATTCTTAAAGGAGATTCTTATGTAAACTTAAAATTCTAAATTTTGAATAATTCGAAATATATAGTCGCAAAAAAATGAGAAACTAGCTAAGCAATCTTGAAGTGAACTTATCAGTGTACAAACAAATTAATTTTCCAGCACGCATTCAAATGAACTACGGGAAGGATGCAATAGTCATTCCTCCTCTTTCTCTTCGGTTCACTTGTTAACATGCAAGTGTTCACGTGTACCGTTTGGTTTAGGGGTGGTGTGATAGAGCTCGAGGTGAGGATTGAGTTACAGAATTTGAGCATAATAAATACACTAGAACTTATTCCGGTTAATCTATTCACATCGCTACGTGTCACTAACGAGTCCCAAAAAGGACGAAAAAGCTGTCTGGCACTGTAAATTCTGGCTTTGTCCTTTCTTCTAATTGCGCCTTTTCACTGACATGCTTAATATATCGCAGTATTCAGCCTTGCATTTTCACTTTTTCTACTAAAATACAACTCGCTGGAGTCAAAACCAACCTCATTTCTCAATATATCTTTTCGCACTAAACTCAAACTAAGAGGTCGCAATGAACGTACAACTTAAATTTCGGAACAAGACTCATAATTGATGAAATTAATTCGCCATTGTGGATTTAAAAATAACATTTCTGTGGCTGAACAAGCAAGTAAAGTTTTACATTTATATGACAGCAGACTCCTAGTTGGGGGGGGGGGGGATGCGTTGGGTGTGCTGCCACTACCCCCCTCATTCCAACAGGCTGCAAAGTTCCATCAGTTTTGTTAACCAAATATTGAAAAGCGCCACTTCCTCTATGGGCACCAAACTGAAAACCCTATAGGCTAGTGATTTGAAAAAGTGCACATATAATATAGTTGTGTTCTGATTCACTGTTAGTGAAGTACAAATGAAATGAACAAAAAATATGTAGTTCTCTAATACTGTAAAGATTACTCGGCCAAAATTATCAATTTTGCGGTGAAGGGTTGAATATTTTTTCCACGTTTTAAGTTGGTTTTCGCTCCCTATACTTTTCAGTGTCAGATAACCTAAATTTCAAAATTTCTCTGAATCCCTCAGCCTGTGCCAGGCAAGCAAAATCCCGGGCACTTTTTGGATTTGTACGAAACGCAAACAACAGGTCGTGCTCCAGACGACTATCAACCGAGAAAATGCCTAAAGGACTTGTACGATCAAAACGCCATCTCTGCGGACAATCCAAATACCTGGTGATTTCTGTACAACCTACAATGTCGAGAAAAAGCATGCCATTGAATACTTAGGTCATCTAAAAGATATCAGCATCAGGAAGGTGGGTAGAACAAGGGCGGCTAAGGAGAAAAGAAAGTTAGAAAAGGAGCTAACATACAAGGACTACCAGTGGGACACACTCATTGAGAATGGCAAAGTTGAAAAGCTGAAGATAAGACAGCTCGACCTGTAACTTCAGGAACATGACGTGGCCTCTTTGGCCTAAAGCTGGACAAGTTAAAGGCAATTCGCTACCATTACTATCGACAGAAAAGTCCTGGCAACGGAAATGAGATGTCCAGTAGAGAGGAAGAGAGTGATAAACCAGAGACTGAGTCAGACAACGATGAGAATAGCGAAAATGATCTTGTCGTTGCTGGTCTCGATGAACGTACAGTCAACTGTTCATATGCAAGTTTTGACTTTTGTCCCAGATGAGTAGATACCTGATATCACGGTTCAAGCACACTGAATGAAAAGAAAAAGAAAAAGAAAACAAACAAAAAATCAGAACAGAAAATCGAAAAGGGACAGGAACAGTGGCTGATCCTAACCCTTCAAGATGCCGGACTGAATTACCGCTATATATGACATGCTCATACAGACTTGGTAGTACCGGTAAACGGTACCGGAATCCTAAAAACTGAGTAAATATTCACTAATCTACTAAACTAGATCGGTTAATAAATGTGATAAAAAAGGACCAAAGGCAGAGCGCTCTTCGTCCTCGTACCCTTCACACTCATGTCGTGGTCGAACATCAACGACAAGTCTTGTGCTCGATCGCAGCGATCGTACTTTTTAATGACTTGACTGCAAGCAAAGCTTGTGTCGAGGAGTTCATTTGCGAAACATGTACAGACATTCCAAAGATTTCCAAGCCGAGAACGTCGTTATTTTGTAGTTCTTTAAACTCAAAATGTTTTGACTTTGCAGTACAATCTTTCCCTGGAAAATTCAACTTGACATAAGTTAGATATTAAACTTGTATCCAAGCCTTCAGCAGTCTAAACAACCCACGCGGTCTCTCCATGCAGCTTAGGAGACAGTCTCGAATGGATCCGCCATCTTGAACCTGAAATCCTGTGAATTTGGTCTTTCCCCTTTTCTACGGAAAAACTCGATTTCTACGGAGCAGCTGCTTTTCTACGGAGAAACTCAATTTCTACGGAGCAGCTACTTTTCTACGGAGAAACTCGAATTCTAAAGAGTGTACAAGGTTATTTAAACAAAGAAGGTGAACATCAAAGGTGTGAATGCCATGGTTTCAGGTCCCCTTTAATGTTCTACATAATTTGTTGACCCATTTTTTCCAGCGTAGCTGAAATTTTTGCAACTACCTGGGGTTTTTGGTCCTCTTGAAATCGCTCCTCTTAAAGCTTATGCTTTAGTTGGAGGCCGTTTGTGTAGAACCTTCCGTTTAAGCCCATACGCCATATCTTTTCGGGCGATTATGATCAGGTTTTAAATCAGTGTTCCAATCTGTGTTTGACATACCACGATTGGAACGTTGGTGCTAAGGTCTCCCAAACACGCTAAGGCTTTGAGGCTTGTCGTCAAAGTCTTTTTCATTCCTGCATCTACAAGGCAGTTTTGTAGAAGAACGTCTTGCCAACAGCCATGTATATTGGTTAGGATACACTTAATTTCTGGGACTTTTTGTTGAACGCGGCAATCGACTTCTGCTGCATAACCACGCATTCTTTGCATTTTAGAACACATTTGTCATTTTATAGGCCTGGCGATTGATTAATCGAGGCTGTGACCCACATTTTTGGATGCCTAACAACTATGGGAGTTTGTTAGTGCTCCTCTCAGTGATAAGTGTGGAAGCCCTGCTCGAGGGAAAATGCAGCTTCGAACCTTTTTTTACTTTTTGAAGTCAAAACGTTTTCGCTATTCGAAATAAAAACCTGTTCTTTTCGTTTTTGTGATTCAAACGTTTTCACTTTGGGCGGTCAACAATCATGTATATACATTACAATATAAGGCAAACTCTTCAAAATCGGGGATGGAAGCGGAATATTGAATATTAAATATTGGATTTGGATTAGTTTTAATATTTGAAAACTTAGTTTGAATATGTGAAAATGTGGTTTGAATATTTGAGAACTTAGTCGAATATTAATAAATATCCTTGAACAACGAATCTTTATTTTTCTAGAAAAATCGCTTTTTCCTTTATGGATTGATGTTTTGGCTGCACTGGGATAAACCAAGGAACGTGGGATCACACAGTCGACTGGTTTCATACATTACTCCTGACTGACAGTTGTCAAGATCACGCGCGCGCGCCTTTACGGGATAATACGGGACTCATGTTAGGACCCGTTTGTCACTCTTTGTCTGACGTTCTGAGTTGAACGCTTCAGTTCCGATTTAGTTGTCCCTATATCGCAGTGTACTAAGTGCAGCTCTGCTAATTATTTTTGGAATCAGAAGTAGCTATGGAAAGGGAGAAGCCCAGGCATCAATCAATGTAAGGTCTTTTAAAATAGTTTACTGATAAAAAAATACTTCGCAACTATGCGACTAAAATGAGTTTGATTGAGTTTTTTCTTTCATTGAGTTTCGAGGGTCAGTAGTTGATAGATGATAGGGATACTATGTGGAGGAGAGTCTAATAAGCTTCAACTCTTGTGGTCATCAAAATATGGTCAATATAGTTGATATTCTAATATCAACTACAGCTAAACTTCTCTAAGACGCGTACGGACACCTTCGGAATTGGCCTTAACCTTCACTCTCCGTCTTAGAGAGGCTTCCGTCTTAAAGAGACGTAAAATTGAGTAATTGACTGCATGAGTATACGGCAGGGACCAAGGTCTGGTGTCCATTTTTAGAGGTGTCCATCTTATCTGGGTGTCCGTCTGTTCAACTGTATTAGCTTGTGAGTTTGTGTTTGTTTTGATTCAAACTGTGCATGCCTTATGACAAATGGAACATGTAAGATGAGACATGTAGTTTCTAATGTAGTTATTTGGCACTGCTCTGTCTTTATCGAGCCTTTAAAATTCGAGTCAACACGACACCGGGTAAAAGTAAATGAGCTCCCAATGCGTGCATGTGGCTACCAATGAACTGATCAATTTTTTTGTTCAGGGGAACATTAAGGATGGTTAGGGCAATTTTTTCCCATAATAGTTGTGTTAGTGTCAATGTTCTTGATGGGTATAGCTTCAGGATAACGGGTGGCAAAGTCCACAAAGGGCAATAGATAAGTGCCCTTGTTTCTTAGGGAGATTAAATCGACCAATCAGATCAATGGCTACTCTCATGAAGGATTTGTCAATTAGTGGCATCTTCTGGAGGAGAACTTTTGGTACGGACCCCTTGCTCACGGTTTTCTGACATACGTCACAAGACCTACAATGTCGCGACACATCATCTTGACTACCAGGTCGGTAAAATGCTCTCACGATCTTGTCCGTTGTCTTTTTGACATCCATATGTCCGCCCATTATTGACCCATGGGCTACTTCCATCAACTGCCTTCTAAGGGGGGAGGGTACCATGACTTGTCTCAAAGGCTTGCCATTATTCACATGAGGGTACTTAAACATGCGATAAAGTATCTCATTCTTTACCTCAAAGGATACTTCCCTTTCTCCTTTCGCCATGACACACCCTCTCGGTTCCTGTAGCTCTTCAGGCTGTCGTCCTCAAGCAGCATTTTGACTAAAGTATTTCTATCTACAACGGGGTTTTCCCTGCTGTTTAGAACTGACTGGTGAAGACTTATCCTCCTTCTTTGATTGGGCTCTTGAAACAAAAAGCGATACCACTGACCATGACACACACCTCCTGCCAGTTGGGGTCTGGGTCATCTGTGGCTCTGACACCGGGAGCATTACCAATAATTAGGTCGTAGATTGCATCAGAAAGGCATTTGGCCCCAACCTCGCCAGACAGTTGGGGGGTATCAAATGTGATGCGGGCTATTGGGACTTTCTTCAATGTGTTGTCTATCAGTAGATATAAGGTTGAAGTCGCCCGTGTACTCTTTCTGGGTTACAAGGTCTCTCTTGAAAATAACGCCGCTACAACCAGTATCTCTTAAAACGTTCACAGTTTTTCCTGCTACTCGTCCCTTAACAACAGGCACTTTATTTCTAGCACCAGACATAGGTTGGACACACGCACTGCTTAATAATAACGGAACTTTCTTACCGCATGCCAAAAGCAGCTAGTCATCCTTGATGCAAGACTGGATCTCTTCTGGTGAAGCTTGTATGGGAGGTGGCTGTACAAGGCACCCTGCACTTAGCCGTCCTTTGGGTCAAGGCCTACTCCCGTTACTTTGATTAGCTGACTTTGGATTGTTAGATCTACAGTTCAGTGTTTCGTGGCCTTGCTTTCCACAGAATGATGTAACATCGCTTCACTGAATGAACTGAGCAGTTATCCGCCTCTTGCCCTCGAGAACCACACCGATAGCATTGTGCTTGCGTCAAACCTTCGGCCAAGGACTTCTTGTTCTCGTCAGACTTGTCTGTGGGGGCTGACTTGCGTTCTGGCCCCAACAAATGTCTGCCATGAGCATCCAAGCACTGGTCAGCAATCTTTGTCATTTTATCTTATGTCTCTGTTGCTCGTTCACACAGGTAAACTGCTAACTCCTTCGGGTGGAATTAATAAATTGTTCTTTAACAATAAAATCTTTCACTCCTTTAAATGATTGTTCATTGTCCAATAGTTCAACCCAACGTATGAGCAACGCGGAGAGACGAACGATAAACTGATCGGGGCTTTCATCAATTTCTGGCCTCGAGGTTCTGAATTTTCGTCTTCTGTTAAATCATATCTTTTCATTAGGTCATAATCACTTGCCACTTCTTCAGATAGACGTGAATAAACATCCAGTGCACGCCCGGACGACAATGCGTCCTATCCCAGTTAGCTGTGGTTGCGAATCTCTCAAAGCGCTGGAGATAAGTGTCGAGATCGTCCCTTCCATACACAAATGACGGTAGTTTCGACGGAGCTTTGGCTTGGTCTCGTACTACATCAACCTGAGTTGGTGCTTGTTTTGCGAACTCCATCTCCAAATGTTTCATTTCCAATTCATGTTGTCGCCTGGCTTCTTCTTTGTCTCTTTTCATCCTTTCTTTTTCTCTTTTAAAATAACTCTCTTTCCATGTTTTCTTTTTCTTTTAAAAGCTTTCTTTCCAGCTCCAACACCTCATTTCTCTGTTCGCGCTCAAGGCGTCTGTTCTCTCGCTCTTGTTCTTGTTGGTCTTTTGTAAATGCCAGGAGATCTGCTCCTTCAAGCCCGAACTCCTTTCCAAGTTGTACGTAATTTTCCATTTTAGATACACAGTCGTAGATCCGATCTGACACTTGTACTTTAACTGAGCCTCCCTCACGATCTGTTGCGAACCTTTAATTCCTGGTTTTGTTAGTCCAACAAACAAATGTTTTGCTTCTCCCGAACAGGCCCCCAATGTTACGAGTTTCACTAGGAGACATGTTGCTTGTTACGTGACTGAACGCAGGACCGTCGGTAACACAACAGATACATTTGATTCACACGAAGCGTCTTACAAACTCCGTGGCTTGTCCACAACACTTGCTGATTTACACGTCCCACTTGACTAATCTTCCTTCAGCTTCACTTGGTTAGTTGAGTAGACTTTTTTACTTTCTTGTTGCTCCCTTAGCGCTTTCACTCTCTCTGTCTCACATTCAAACAAACACTTCTTTTGTGGAGTATTCATCTTTAGAAACATTACATCATACGTTTGCTACTTTAAGTAATTACATCACCATGTTCTAGAATGTTCAAGAACATTAAGCTATGAGTAAGCAGTTCTATAATATTTCTAGAATGTTCTTGGAAGTTCCTGGATGAAAGTAAAATGTTTTAAAGTGTTCTAGACTATTTTAGACAGCTCTAACGATAGTTCGAGAAAGTTCTGAAATACACAGCGACAACATACAACTTTTTGTTAACAAGTTGACACAGTTTTTGCACCAGCTGTCATAACTCGTTGGGGGATACACTGTACTTTGGATTTTGGACAGTAGAATAATGATCGTTATATAGAACAAAACATCGCTCAAGAAAATATTTCGAATCATAGTAGTTTATTTTGTTAGGTTCAGTTTTCGATTCAGTTAGGTATTGCAAACTTTTGAAGGACACTTCTGTTTTGAAGTGATAAAAAGGAGATGAAGTGGGAGATAACCAAATTCGAAACCAGTTGTGTTCTTTACAGCACACACAGAGCACTGTCCTTGAAAAGTTTAACAAAAGTCTGTTTGAAGAATTAAACTTTAAACAGAATTAAGAAACCGTTTCATTAGAATTCTAAAAAGGTTAAGATAAGATGATAGCATTCATGTCCTTAGAAACTTAAAAAAAATTCATATCCCTGTTAAATAAGCACGGTTCGCAGCATAAAACTTTTCAACCTCGTAGTTCTTCGACAAGTATTTTTGTCCGCATCTTATGTATATAAAATACTGTTCTAAAACACCGAGATTTCAGAACTTTAGACTTTATTACAAGTGTCAAATCGTTGACCATCAATCCCAACTGGCCCTAATAAACGCAGACTCGTGTCAAAAAAATCTTGTGAAGCACTTTGTTTGGGGTTTTTGTGTGTCGGATAGATATTAGCGGGAACAGCAGAGCGTCCCCTTTACTATACTGTACTGTTTTTCTTCTGTACTGTGACGTGAATCGCAACAAAAATCCTCAGTGTTTACCATAGATACAGTTACAGTTAGTGTTGTTAGTATTTTTTTAGGTTCCGGCCCATATTTAGCCCTGTTTTCATCATATTATCTCATAGTATTCTATTGGCATGAATGCTAAAGTTTTGGGTGGCTGGAGCAAGGTCAACATTTACGATCGGTATTCATTCCAAGGTCTTGAATTTAGAAGCATTCAAACGAAGTCCGTACTTTTTGTATGAAGTTGTTGTTGAGTTAAGTGAAAGCTCGGCTCATGGCGTTTTGAGAAATTAAGGTCAACAGGTCACCGTATAACATTAGTTCTGATTGTTTGTTATTCGTCATGTTGGGTTGTGCTCTGCGCGAGCTTAAGCCCCCGAAATATGCTCCGTGGTCCCTGAGCATCGAAGACGCATGAGGGCTTGAGATTTATGCCCCCCTCCCTAGATTCCTGGATCCGCGCCTGTCATGTTGTTGACCTAGTCAAACAGCTCAAGAAAAAACATTAAGACTAGACTATAGTTTCAAGTGATACATTATTTAACTTATTTAACTTCATTTTGTTTTTTGAAAACGTACGCGTCATTTTAAATTGTTATATGTGATTCAAAAAATATTCATTGACTTTTTTTCGCAACTCACATGGTAGGATTGGAACTATGTCATAATTGTCATCACCTTCGAGCTGCTGCAAAAGGTACAGACGCAACGTTTCTTTCAATCGAAAATCTAACAGATCAAGACTAAATAATTTGCATACGGATTAGATAAAATCCGCACTGGAATATTTTTTGGACTGTTTTTTTTCTGACTATTTTTGGGTTATTTTCAAAACTCCCCTCCGATTCTTTTATAATTAATTATACAACAATATATCAAAGTGTCATATTTTTCCGGGTGAAAGGGTCAACCCTTAAGCCCGGGATTATACAAACAGGGCCTTAATACCAACATACGATAGTTTATTGTATTGTAAGTAAACGCATACCTTGTTAATAAGATGATATTTTCTGAACGACCTCTGCCATTAGGAAGTATTAATTGCAAAGGAAAGCATTATGTCCTGATAGGCTGCAAAAACGGACTTGGCTCTTATAAAATTAAACAATGATTAATAAAGGAGGTTATTATTCTTTAGATAAAAAAAGTAAGATAAGTACGATAACTTGAATATTAAATATTGAGGTTTGAATATTGGAGATTGAATACTGAATATTGAGGTTTGAATATTGGGGATTGAAAATTGAATATTGAGGTTTGAATATTGGGGATTGAATATTGAATATTGACAGTTTGAATATTGAATGCTGAAAAAATGTATTCTGCTTCCATCCCCAATTCAAAACGTTTCATATCCGGTGGCAAGCATCTAAACAGTATGAAAAACACTGTCTGCAAGACTAGCCAAGAGTAATATCTGATGCTGTTTAAAATTCTGATCCTGCGATATAAAACTTTGAAGCTCACGCATTAAAATTTATATCACGTTCATCGTTGTTGAAACAACGTCATTTTAGATGACGTAAACAAAAAATCAAACACAGCAAACAATATAGAGGTTCGTGAAACGCACTCGAAAAAATCCTAACTAAAGAACAATCAAACAAGACTTTTCAAAAGTACGGGATAAATACTTCAAAAGAGAATCGTGTGACCAAAGCAAATTTAAAAGAAAAACAATTAGTGTCAAAAGAATCCTCCACTGTATAGCATTATTGGTCACGAATAAAACTTTTAATAAGTCTGTGTCCATATCAGCAGCTCAAATTTGATAATCCTGTGTATAAATCTAACACAAAGCAATTTAGTTTGACCTTTTCCACGGTTTGAATTTCCCGCGCGCCGCCATTTTGAAATGTGACCTATTTTGGCTGCAGTCCCAGTCTCCAATCTCGATGTAACCTGGTCATGAGCATCAGGCTTTCTGGG
>JAOBRD020644736.1:0-15197 GCA_027575215.2 Hydrozoanthus sils
ATATTCGTAAATTTTTTGGCAAAACCTAGCTAAAAGCATTCCAAATCAGCTAGTTTTTGGTCGATTGTCTCTAATCTGCCCACAAAACATTCACAAAATACAGAACCCCCCTCCCCTCCCTTCCTGTACCCGAAAATCTTGCCTGCTGTATCTTCATGGTCCCAATATCTCCCATCACCCACCCTTTCTGATATTTCTCCTGTATTCCTATGTTGCTAAACATCATGCCTCAAACTCCTTGATATCCTGATATCCCGTTTCTGGTACCCATGCCCCAGATTCCTGCCCCTCCCCCCTCCCTACCTAAACCTAACTTCATCAAGTATTTTAAATTACTTTCACTTTCACTTATTTTGTTATAATTTTGAATAATTTCAAATGAGTATGTTTTTATTCTATGCAGGTGGTTTGGTTCTTATTTCTGTTAGTGCTTGGAGGGGCAATAATCCTTTTGTTTGTTGGAATGGAGGAAAATAAAATTTTGGATACAAGTCATGTGTTTAGCCAAGGTAAAGTAAATGCTCACCAAGTTTTGTTGTCAATGGCCTTTTTTGTCTACAAAATGCTGACAGTTATTTCAGTTATTTATACTTTTAAGTTTCACCATTACTTTTGAAGGATTTGAAGTGACAGCAACAACAATCTAACAAATTCTGAATTATTAGGGGTTTCATTTTAAATCCAAGTTTTTCAGAAAATTGCAAGTTTCTCACAACCTTAAAAAAGGTAGAGATAATTTATTTTAAAGCCAAAAAGCAATCTCAATTGAAAAGCTTAATTTTTATTGTTATACAATAATAGTAATTATTGCAAAACACCCATATTCATTCTTATGGTCTTCACGGTCCTTCTTTTGTGGCCATAATTATGTGAGATCTATTTTACTTGCCTCCAAGGAAAACAGAAATATAGCTCTTTATACTCCTGCTTCATTGTTCTCCTCCCTCACGTTTTGTGTCTGCTTAATTCCTTGCGCCTTGTCAGTTGATTTCACTTCTGTGTCACAGTAATGTGATAAAGGTTGATTTGTATTGTATGTTGAAAAGAACATTGATCATATGTACAAATACTTGAAGAGTCTAGTGCAAAAATGACGTAATAAGTGACTTTGTATGAAATGCTTAATTCTCTTAATGGTTATGAAGAGATGAAAGGGATAATGTAAGGAGAAGATTGATGACAATTTTGTCAAGAGTCACTAAAGTCATTTTTGCACTAGACCCTTCAATTTCATTCTGTACTGTCATGGAAATAGTAATTTACATAAAAAGTCAATGGCTGCCAAAAATTGTGCACATTACAATAATAAATGCAGTGAACAACATGGTTACTTTCTTTGTTCATTCACTCTTATGTCAATCCCCCAATGACAACCTAATAGTTGTGGTGCTACTTATAATAGCCAAGTATTTTTTTACCTCAGTGACTTTGTATTTTATCTTTTACTTTTTTCCTTCAGTCTACATCAAAAATTACTGGTTGTTTGTTTTTATCTTGTGTAGACCAGAATTTAGCTCCCAGACCTAAAGCATTCAATGGCAATGACTCCTGGTTTCTAGGTAAGTGCAATAAACAGCTCAGCTTTTTGCAGTTTATTTTATCTTATTAGTATTAATTAAGACAGGGTTTTTTTGAAGTTCAAGCAATTCCTTTGGCCAGCAGCCAAAATTCCCAGACTGCTTTGTGCACTCAAATGCAGCTGCCATGAAGGACATGAAAGTCCTTGGCTTGAGTGAGAGCGTTTATACGGAGTATTTTGTGTCGAGAATGCATAGTAGAGTGTGTGATTTTCTTTCTTCGAGAGTGTTGCTGAAACGTTGTAAATAGTATTTAAAAAAACTCTAGTTTGCTTGCTTGTTGTGCCGAATCGATTTTCTGGTGTTTGGTTCCTCACACATTTCAAACTTTTTTTTATCCATTTAGTTTTCTCTTGAAAAACAGTTATGACAGTTTAACTTAATTAATAGATCTGTGGAGGGGGGGAGTTAATGATTGTCATATTATTTGTGGTTAAAATAGTTAGTGCTTTATTTGTGGTTAAAATAGCTAGTGCTTTAAACCAAGATCCTGGTCATTTTTAAGGTTGAAAGATGTGAAGTTATTTAATATATAGACAGTGTTTGCAGTCCCTTGCTTTGGCAAATGTGCACACTGATTAGAAATTAAGATGAAAGTCCTTTCATGGTGAAACTTCTGTTAAATGCATGCCTTTATTTTTTTGCATTCATTACATCATGAGGGGACTTAGCATTAACCCACCAGCTATTTAGGGAAAAATGTCAATTTTCTATTTGTATTTTTATGGTAATTTTCAAACTGAGAGGTATTTACTGAAGAAAGTGTGTTTCTGATAGTTATGTACAGTCAAATGACAGCAGTTCACTTGGTAAAGCAGCAGAATGTTTTTTAACTATTCTAACAAAACCTTGCTTTGGCAGTAATGTTGACCATAATGTTAATTGAATAACTTGGATGGATTGTTCAAAGCCTTGTTAACTTTTAAAACCTTGCTGGGGGCTATGCCAAGGAATAATTTTTTCTTAAGGAAAGGTTAAACCATCTGTAGACAGTTCTTATAATATAACTGTTTAGAGTTTCCAAGGAAAAAAAAACTTGTCAATTCCTAAACATTTACTCTGCTCAAATCAGTCTCTGTAAGGTTTGTAACAAGAATGTAGGTTAAAAATTTAACCCTTGGTTATAGTACTAATCAGTCTTGAACAACTGGGCAGGTGTTTTGTAATGTTATAATTTTGACACAAATTTATGTACATTTAACAGCAGACTAACATAATAATTTTATTATACTGGGCAATAAAATGTATGTCTATAACAGTAACAGTCAAATGAAAGCAATTTACTCCTTTAATGGCATGTAAAACAGCAATTATTCTGTGGTTATCATGCATGTTTAACTAGCAACTTACCCGATTTACAATATGGTGAGCACTTCTTTTTTTTTTCAATTCTTCAAAAATTGCTTATAAAAACAAAAATGTTGCCATGGGCAACATTCATCATCTAGTATTATCTGATGCCTGATGGCAAGTGAAATTGTATTTGAGTAAATTATGGACTTACTTTTAAGACAATTCACAACAAAGTCACAGTGATAAAAAAAGAAAAGGTAAGCTGCCAACCGAACAACAGACAAGCTTAAAAGATTTCACAACAACAACAGCTTCAATCATGGGAAAAACAACATCTGCATCAACTGTGGGAAAAACAACAACAGCTTCAACTACTGGAAAAACAACAGTGGCATTATCTACGAGGACAATAACTAGTGTACCAACCACAAGAACAACAACAGCACCTACAACTGAAGCATCAACAACACCAACAATACCAACTATAAAATCTACAAATGCAGAATCATCAGGTACCTTATTAGAATGCATGAGAAATATTCACAGGATACATGTCTAAAAAGTGAAGAACCCAACAGACAGACTGAGTAGCATAGAATTCAATATTGGAGACACAAAACGTCTCTCATCAACAGTGCACAATCGTAGTATCATAAAATTTAATGAAGTGTGATCAAAACGAGCTCAGAATGACTACCCATCTGTCCCTTTATTAAATTAAACAAGTTTCAAGTCAAATTTGTTTTCTTAATTTGTATTGGAAGAATTTTCTCTGCAGTTTGTTGGTTTAGATGCAGGTTGATCTTAAGGTATGATGAGATTCACTTACAGTATTCTATGTACTTAAATTAAAAAATCTAATAGTATGCAATAATATATTGAGGCTGCAAAGTAAGTTCTAAACAAATTAGCTTATATGCCAAAGGGTTGTTTCTTCACTTTGGATGACAGCAGTTCCATGTTGGATCAGAAGAGGGGTGGATGGATGGGTTGGTGGGTGGATGGATGGAATTGGAAAATGAATTGGACAGGATTGGGTGAATGGATGAGTTGGATGGGATGGAATAGGATGGTTGGAATGAGCTGACTGGTTTAGTACTTCATGCATCGGAGTATGTGTTTTCCTGTTATCCACCCATCCATCAATCCCTTCTACCCAGCCATTAATCCCATTCCATTCACTCCATCAAACTTAGTTGCTCCTTCATCCATCCTTTCTCTCATCCATCTGCCCATCCATCCATCCACCTACCAATCATCCTTCCACTCAACCATTCATCAATCCTTCCACCCATCCACCAAATTTTATGGATTTAATATGGACTAAAAAAAATGAACTTTAAGAGTCTGCACAATTTATCTCTCTCACTACTCCAGGTTAACAGCTTAACAGGTTTTGCGATCCAGGGTTCTGTTTTGCAAAACCCTGTTTGTTTTAGCACTTGGTCATAAAAAATACAAACAGGTATATCTCTACAACAAAAGGTTTGCTTTGCTTACAAAACTTCTTAGAATTTCAAACAATACAAACATGCAAGTTTTTAAGTTAAGTCAGTTCATGGGTTGTAAGAACACAAGCATGTATTAAAAACTTAACCCCAAGTTAGGGCTGATTATAAATATTATTCTTTGAACAACCTAGCCCATGCAATTAAATAGCAAGATAACAAAGGACCTACATAGACCTATGCATTAATGGCAGCATTTTAAATATTCTTTTGTCTACATTCAGATGAGGGTAATAGGACTAATTAATTTGAATGTAAATAATAATTATTTATATTGCCACCA
Organism: Hydrozoanthus sils; assembly: GCA_027575215.2. Classification (NCBI taxonomy): domain Eukaryota; kingdom Metazoa; phylum Cnidaria; class Anthozoa; order Zoantharia; family Hydrozoanthidae; genus Hydrozoanthus; species Hydrozoanthus sils. The sequence goes on from JAOBRD020644736.1 coordinate 4,662, forward strand.
TTTAAAATGCATAGTGTCTATACGTGTCCATACCCAAGATGGTACAAAGGTTTGACCACAGTTATAAAAACATCTGCCACCAGTTAACCGTTTCACTTCTATAACATATTAATGGGTTTGTAAAATCTTCTTACTTGTTACTTCATTATTCTTAGTTATTTTTCTCATTCTTTTTTTTCATGGAGAGGTGAGAAATTCTTAACTTATCCAAGAAAAATTTTCAAGGTCAATTTTTGTATTCTTGTAACAAAGGAGCTTGTTTTGCATTTAAAATGTATATTTTAGTAACCAATTTACTCTCACAGTAGAAGTGAAGGGTTAATTAATGTCATAAGAAACTGCTGTCATTTGGTTACAAGTGCGTGCATGCAACAAGTGCAGGTTATCAGATGTGTCATTTCTCTTTGTAATGAATCTGTGATAGCACTGTAACACTCTCATTAATAATATTAATTTACTCTTTCTTTAACATTCTGTTAATGTTTTAGAAACCTTTAATAACAGTAGAGTAGAATTATAACTCACTATAGATGAATATTGAGTTTCTACTGCTCTCAGTGGTGGAGGTTGTCATATTATGCCAGCTATAATCACATCATTTATTATTCAAACTCAATTAAATAAATTCATTTTGAGAATGATGCCCAGTGAGATGACAAAAAGTCGATCTCTCCTTAGTATTATTTTTATTCTAAAATGTTTGAATTATAAGGGTTTCCTGTTTAAGGTAAATCAAACAAAAAAAATTCAATGAAAATCATCTATGCTTGTAGCCATGTGGTATTAATGAACATTGAGTGAAATAATGTTTTCTTCAGATAACCATAACTATAAATTATTTCGGTCACTTTCTTAAATTGTGACATTACAATGCAATCTCTTCAATTGGACTTGCTAGTACTATTTTTTGTGGGTCACAATAAATTTCCCCAATTCATTAAGCTAGGACAGATAATAAAACTATGGTTAATTGGTCTTTTGCCCTCTAGCAGATAGACAAAAATGTCTTGCCAAGGTGGGGTAATGATTATGCCAAAGAGCAAAAGTTTTCTAAAACAACTTTTTTTGCAAAATACTGACAGTGAATTTGCATTTCAGAAATACCAACTGACAAAACATCAAAACCAGCCTGGCTGACAGATGCATTCCTGAGGAATAACCCCCTAGGCAAGTTTCCAGCTGAAAGCGTCTGTCACTATTTGGGTATTCGTAAAGAGCCAGCACAGAGTGAGAAGGAAAGTAGTCCTCCTAACATTCAATGCAAAGTTCACAGGCATGTACACAATCTATTTACCATATGTGTTACAAAAAATAATGTTAACGAGTAAGTGGTTGTTTACAACTTTGTATTTCTACTCAACCATACTCATCAGACTTGCTGGAAGCAGGGGCCTGAAGCCCAATAATTTTCTCGTCATTTGCTGTTTCCATGTTAGAATAAGTTTGAATTTAACACTGATTGCACTTAGAACCCTATTACTCACAGGGCCATCCAATATCAACTTTGTTCTGATGGTCCTGCTTACCATACCTTCAACTCCAAATCTACAAATATGTATAAAATATTTTAACATTAATTTAAACTTGATTAAAACGTTACACACTTTATGAGAAGTTAACCAACATTTTCATGAAATGTGTTCAATGATATGGATCCTTTCAGTCGCCCATCTCTTGTTTGTTTTTTGCTTTAATTGCGAGACATTCTTGAGGGAAAAAAGGTTCTTAGGGATAAGTGCTTTAATATCAGAAGTTACATATGCTTATAACAGTGAAAGCCAACAAGATGCTACTATTTTATTCCCTCTGTCAATGCACTGTTTAATGGGCACTCAAAGCTACAGCTACAAAATAGAAAAAAGTATACAGAATAGAAAAACTTAAAACAGTAATCAAATTCCAAAGTCCAGCCAACTGAACTGCACCTTTTCCATCATTTTCAAACACTTTTTTCTCATTCCGGACAATTATTTTGTATAAGTTTCCAATAATTGCTGGTTTTGGTATAACAATTTGCAGAATTTAGATAATAAAGCACATTAATAAGTTGGGTTCCAATTTGTTTTTGACAAAAATGGAACAATATAAGGAAGGCGGCAATGTTTAGTTTCAGTTGTATCTTAAAATTGTAATTTAGCCTAATGTGTATTGTAAAAAGGTTGTTTAGTTGCAGTTGTATTGTATGATTTAGCCTAAATGATTGTAATGTTATAAAAAGGGAACAGTTAAGCAAGGGCTATGTCAGTTTAGTTGCAGTTAATGTATCTTATAATTTAGCCTAAATGTATATTTTAAAAAGGTTGTTTAGATGCAGTACGTTACATCTTATAATTTAGCCTAAATGCATTTTATAAAAAGGGAATAGTTAAAGTCCCAATCAAGCTTATTTTTTAAGTTCCAGATGGAAAGTTGAACCCTTCAATGATAGTAATTTTCGAAAATAAAACTTTTTCTCGCTGTTCCTGTTACATTTTTTAGACTTGAAGCGTGTAATGATGACGCAGCAGGAGGCATATGACGTAGCACGAGGCATGAAGCAGAGACAATCTTTTTTATCTCAAAAAATTCATTTCTGGCTGCAAGTCACATTGTTATAACTTTAATCAATAAATATTCCCTTCAAATTGTTTGAACTAAAAATTTTACCACATTTTTTAACAGAAATGAAATTTTTTAAACAAAAACCACATAACTCACTGCTGCTAAGTCGCTGGTTACCAGTCCTCGGCCTGCTCAGTCAAAATTTACATTCCAATCTCTTTTTTTTTATTAAAAAGCATACTTAGACGTGAAAATTTTCTTTGGTTATTTGATTTTTGAGTTCACAGATGACAACATAGCAAGGGCTATGTTTAGTTGCAGTTGTATCTTATAATTTAGCCTAAATGATTATGGTAGCATAAGTTAATGGTAAATTTTAAGTTAAAACTTAGTACTGTTATGAAAACCGTTCAGATGAACTGTGTGTATTTGGGCGTAATTGGGATATTTAGACAGATTTTTGCGATTGCTGTTCCACCATTAAAGATAAGCAGAGATAGCAAAAAATGCTGAAAAACTTCTCAAATTGCGCCCAAAACATGGAAGATAGCATACAAACATGAGTTGAACTTTAGGCATTCATTTGCAACCTTTGTTGCAATAATTTATTTTCAGTTTTGAGATTTTGGCTAAACTTTGTATGGGAAAATTTGACATTAGACCAACTACAAGCTTGGATTGCCTGTAATGTAAGAAATGCTATTTAATTTGTTTATCAGGCCTGACACGGCTTCCTGTGAATCAGCAAACAGCTATTTTCACAAACCGGGGTACGTGGAAGACCGCAAGTGTGACGAAACCAAACATCCTGATGTTTGCCATTTTAAAAAGACAGGCAAAAATACTACATACAAACTGGAATGTGATATCAAGGTGTGTGGTGGTAGCACTTTGACGATTGGCTCAATTAACAACGAGCAAGGAATTGTCACCAACTGGGAGCCTGTTAAGCCTTTCAGCACCAACAAAGTTCTGGAGTATGTGAAGCGTAATGCCGCGGCTGGATTTGATTTTTGTTTTATGAAATGTGGAAGTGTTTTTCAAGTTCTTGTTTTTCCACCTGTTGTCAAGGGAAAAAACATTATTGATAAACAGAAAAAAATCAACATTAATATTGTTGTGTTGGATTCAATTGCTCGCCAACACTTTTATAGAGTGATGCCCAAGTCTGTGGCCGCTTTGCGGAAAATCATTTACGATGAGTCAATCCCCGCAACAGCTCTGGATTTCGAGTTGTTTCAGGCCATAAGTCAGCACACGTTTGACAACATACGCCCCTTGTTCTCAGGAATTGTAAGAGGTGAGTTGGTTTGCCACTGCTTGCAAGTTTTACTGGTTTTAATTTTTACTCGTCTTCTATGGTGCAAAAGTTGCTGCATTGAAATAGTGTCAACAGTTGAAATTATTTTTACAATACGAGATAGATTTTGATTAAGGAACAACTTTAAGTAACATAGAACATGTAGTGATAAGATTAGATTATATTGAATTAATTAGCTTAGTTGAGATTAAATTGAAGTAATTAAAACTAGATTGATTGAATGTTCCAAATTTTTTTGCGTTCGACGAAGGAGAACGCATACTAATCTTGCTGTTGTTCATTGGCTCAAGCTTGATGCCATCCGTTTTTGAGCGATTTTCGTCTGGCTGACTGCGTGGCACATAATGCCTCGACTCCATGTCATTGTGACGGTGGTGGCATGGTGACCAATGCTGAACATGTGTTTCGAGTGGTGAAAAAGTCAAACGCACTTCACTAATCTCTGATTACTTCTAGTTTATCTTGTATTTATGTTTAATGGTCTTTGACTAGTATTGTATGTGAGGAGTCAATCTGCTGACCATGCTCGATGGGTTTTCTTCACCCCCCCCCCTACCCCTCCTCTTGTTTCCTGCTCTCACCCCAATTTTCTTGCTATGCAGGCTATGTTGGACGCAAATACGTGAAGATAGGTGAATCAGATTAATTCAAGTTAGATTAGATTTATTCTACTGAGAATATAGAAACAGTTTCCTAGTGCCGGGGCACTTAGGAAGAGAGTAACGGAGAAAAGTTATTCAAAGATAAACTGGCGCTGAACGACATAGGGAGAGAAGGAAAGGCAGACTAGACTGGAGGGCAGCCCAGGATAGGAGGAGTGTTCTGAGGTCTTATGCACGGTACAACAGGGCGCGAAGAGATTGGCAAAGACGAGATTAGAATTAGATAAGATTTGATTTAGTAAATTTTGATTTGACTACACAAGTGTACACCGGATAAGATTAGCTAAACAGCGTATAGATATCCAATGGCATCCCGGTTTGACGATAAAAAAGGACGTCATTTATTCTAAGGCGGGAATGTTGTTTAGGCTATCTCAATAGTAGGGAGCAAACTGAAGAGTCTGAAAATGAGACGAACACAATGCTGGACGAACAAGTTATCTGAATTTATCCATCTGTTTGTTCGTCTTTTCAGACGATTTTTCGTGGAGGACTTGTTCACCCAGATGAACAAATCGACCAACGGCTGTCTTAAATTCTTACTGATCTACCGAACAAACAGTCGAACAAGTTGTCCTTGTATCAAGGAACTACCATATGGCGACATTTATATGTTTTAACGTCAGTTATACGTGTTATGTGAAGTTATGACGGCCAACATAAGACGATTTATTCGTCTCCTTTTCCACACTAAAACGATCAAATCGTTAGACGACTTTTCCGCCCTGTGATGTAGAAACGGCTAATGATTTTTTCATGTTCGTAGTTTCGTATTCTTCAACGTTGGCCGGAATCGCTGGTGTGATTATCTCAGGTTTAAGCTTGTACATGGAAATGTATTTTATGATCTAAATGAAGAGCTGCAGTGCCCATTCCACTACCATTTATCTCTTTATTTACCTTTTTTGTTGAGTGTAAAAAAGTTTATGGAAGACAAACATTCTAGCCAACTGGAAATCTCCATTGTGCGATTACCTTTAGTTTCTCGTAAATTAGTTAGATTAATTAAGCGAACGTACCTTGTTAACTTTGACCATTTCTGACAACAGGTGATGCGCAGTTCTCAAGCAGTTTTAAAAAGGCTCAAAACCCACTTGGAGTACCGGTATTGTATGGGAAGTTTCGAAAATACGGCTACCAAACAATGTTCCAAGAAGATTTGTGTTGGTTTGACTATTGGGGTATCATGCTGACGGATGTTGAGAGGCGGAAGGCCCCGAGCACATCAAGTGACTTCAAAGCAAGGTGCTCCATTTGAATTAAATACTAGTAAATATTCTATCGTTTGTTTTCTTTAATTATGCAAAGACTCATTAACGTGAATTCTTTAATTATGCAAGACTCACAAATGTGCATTTTCGAGTACTCTGTGCGAAATAGCGCGACGCGTTAATTTATTCAGTCAAACACACGCCGCTTTCCTTCAACTGGTGGGAAAATTCGCGCCAAAATTAAATAAAAACGTGTGTGGGTACCCGTATGTACAGCACTTGGGGGGTTTTTATCACATGTTATCGTCGGTTAATATTACTACCAGGTCAGGTGCATTCGATGTATTAAGTCCACTTAAAATTTGACAGCTTGGCAAATTTAAAACAGGAGAAATAATGCATTTTTTTAACTGTTCTCCTTTTTTAGCATATATGCCTTTATGTCTTACGCAATTTTTAAGAGATTGGCACATTAAAGTCAATTCTTTTTGTTTGATCTCTGTAGATGGAAGGAATTCACACAGTTGGTCAGTAAATACAATACAGACAAGTACGGCTTGACACACTTTTCCTGTGCCGTGGTTCAGAAACATGGCTACACGAACCACTACGATCGTCCAGCAAAAGTGTGCCTTAATGGCCAACTTTTCAGCCGTTATTTTTTGGATTACATTTCTTCCATTTTCTTAGCAGTGGTGAAGGACAAAAGTGCTGCTCCTTTGATAGCGTACACGCATTTTAACACTGGCCACACTCCCAGCGGTACTCGAATACGAAACGTAGATATGAGCCTGCCTGGTTTTATTATGAAAATGGCAAACAACCCCGATACTGTAACCATTCTTATATCAGACCACGGCCACACAAGAACAGGCTATGGCCAGACTCTGGAAGGTCGGCACGAGTTGTTCAGTCCTTCGTTTTTTATGATTTTACCTTATTACGCAGCGAAGGTACTTGGCAAAGATCGAGTTGCGGCTTTAATTGAAAACCAGCGCCGTCTCTTCACTACTGCTGACATTCATAAAGCTCTCATGTCGCTTGACGACCCCTCCAAGAGTAACTCACGGGATCCAAACGTAGCAGGTATATTTGCGGTCCTGCCTGCCAACAGAACATGCGCAGATATACCCTTAATGCCGCTGTCCAGATGCAAGTGCGAAGGTCAGGAGCAGCATGTAGCGGACAATGCGCCAAAGCAGAAGTGGCTGGCAGAGTTCGCTCTTGGTCAGTTGAACAACATGATTCAAGAGCAATATCTCAAAGGTAAGTCGACCTTCCCTCGCTGCCTTCATGTTTGCATAACTGGAAGAAAATATAGTTTAACCCCGGGTAACTCAAATTGCCAAGCAAAGTTGAATTAGCACTGTGTACTAAAGACATGAATCAGACAAAGAAAACAGCATTCATAAAATCGAGAGGTGGCTAATACGTTTTGAACCAATCATAATATTTAAAATTTAACAAATTCAATTCTTGTATTTGTAAGATCGCTGCGTTCTCTATGCACCTTCTCTTCAAACATGACTCGGTTTGTCTGACTCACATGGCGGTAAAAATTTCTATTTTACGTAATAGTGCGCAATGCTACAGAACTTCTTTGAATTATTGTGGTTTTGAATCGTAAGGGTTAAAATTACCGTAAATAAATGAGGCAAACCCAAGGAGAAAATCAAATTTACTTCGAGTAAGCGGGAAATTTGAGTGACAGGGGTTCTGGTTATCGGGATTCACCAACCAAACTCTTGCTGTTGGTTGGCCAATAAACAAAAGTTGATAAGAACCAATCAAATAATATTTTTATTGACTGTGTGATACGCGTGCGTCATTTCCCAACCGAAACAATTGTTTTCAAAGTGAACAAGAAAAGTTGTGTGATTAATTGCTGGAAGTAGTTTTACCCTTTCCATCGGTTCTTTATAATGTGCTGCTCAACCAAATTTCGACTAAAATCTAAACTCCTACACAAAACTAACGAACTAACGAGTCTCTAGTCCTTGTATATCTTTATCAACAACCGCTTATCATATATTACTGTCTACAGGTCAGACCGGAAGTGACGTCCGTGGCTACGGCCGATGTACTCGACTGGTCGGTACTTCGTATGACCACAGTGTTGAACGGCAATCAGGTTCCACTATTATTACCAACTTTGACCTTCACTTTAAACCCCCAACCGGTTTCACCGAAGATGAGATAATCAAGGCTGGAGTAGCGAACCCCCTTAAGCCGGCCAATGGTGTCACCATGAAATCATTCGACCGACAGTCTCAGTACTCCAAGTTTAAGGCATGCGCAGATTCATCCGTGGACATCAAGCTTTGCGCATGTGCAAACGGAGAAACAAAAAGTATAATAGAAACCACGGATGACATGAAAAAGTTTATAGCACAGCCGATGTTTGGGGCTGCAACAGAACTCAAGGATCTCCATTCTGGCTGTTTGTTCCTAATGAAAAGACGCCATGACACAATTGCTGTTGCATATGAGGTTGCAAATGTCTGCGCGGATAAAACTTTTAGAGTCACTGTTAGCGGGGAAAACTACAATATGCTCCTCTCAAGAAGTGTTCCTATGACAATAACAGTCAGACCACGAACTATTCACTTTCTGTTATCTGCCATTAGATATGTGATGAACGATAGCTACTTTAATTTTAGCCCATCAGTTCAGCTGGTTAGTTAACGGCGTAAATTACTTTTACTTAACATAGATAATTGATCATTTAGTCTTTTCATGAAATTCATTGTTATCAATTAATTTTGAGTCATATCGAGAAGTTTGAAATCTTGCAATTGTTGATGAAATCTTTACAAAATTTTATTGGACTGAACTGTATGACTGTAAGACACAATCCCAAATAATATTGGTTGTGGTATTTGTTTAGGTCTTTTTTTTCGCATTGAGGAACCTGAAATCATTATTGGTCAGAACCAAGAGTGTTGTCCTTGAGTAGCACATATGTAAATACAACAAGTAAATTCGAGAGAGGCCTGGAACGGGGTATAATCCAAGTTTCACTGATGTACAGTATCAACAAAGACCCCCTTAAATCCAGACTACATCGCGTGAAAACTAAATCAAAATTTTAATTCGTTATGTTTCCGCTTAGAACTTGTATAAAAAATTCGTATTGTACAGCATTGTCATGTTGCACTTTGTTGTGTAGTTGAAGATAAAGTATTTGTCGAAGGTTCGAATTATTAGTTAGCGCCCTCCCACGAAGAAGCGCTCTTAAGGAAGACACGAGGGCGTGTCGGTCGGTTGGTCCCGACCCGCCCACAAACGGAGGGAAAGGCGCCCTGGTAACGAGTTTGAGATCACTGATACCTATGGTTCAATTCATGCTGCAACGGCAAAATTTCATTATGCCGTCTTTGTAATCGTGGGGAGGTATATATAATGAAAAATTATATAATTATATATAATTATATATACTGATTAATTAACGGTGTAAATGCTTTTACTTAACACAGACAATTGATATAGTCTATTATGAAATTGTTAGTTTTCAACGAATTTTTGGTCATAATGACAAATTTGAAATCTTGTTATTGTTGATTAAGTCTTTATCAAGTTTTATTGGGCCAAACTGTCCAAGTGTAAGATATAATCCATAACAGTGTTGGTGGCGGTATTTGTTTAGGATTTTTAGCGTATTGAGAAACTTGAAACTTTGTTGGTCAGAACCAAGAGTATTGCCCTTGAGTGGCTTATATGTAAATACAACACGTAGATCATCATTTTCGCCCATGATGTAAAGTGTAAAATGTTTATCAAACTTAACCATGGCTGTGTTGATAGTGGTATTTTGGTTAGTTTTTTGTCCTGAGAAATCTTCAAACCGATTTTTATCAGTTTATAGTAAACCTAACCACCCGAAACCAAGAGAATTTAAAACTTCGTATCTATACAAAACTTTTTCATAAAAAGACTTAGTTCCTTTCTCAGTGCATTATCTCTTCTAAGATTTGCTTTAATCATTTCAGCTCGATATTGAATTAATCCCTATCTCCCCTTTATCATCACAGTTGTGATTTTATATATTTTTTTGAAGCTTAACTGTATTTTGTTCTACCATGTTTATTTTACTTGATACGCCACGAAGTTAGCTTACCGTACTTATCCAAATTAGTGCTCTCTCTCGAATAAGCACCCCCTTAGAAGACCAAAAACGTTTTCTTTTTCGTTTTTTTTTTTTTTGGACGAATAACAGTTACTACTCGATTTTGTCTGTCGTCCAAAAAAAAGAAGAAAAGATGTTAATGAATATTTGACCAAAATTATATAACTGCTCCCCCTCGAATAAGCGCCCCCCCAAAAAATACTAAAATCGCCGTGAAATCGTGTTCAATATATAACTGCAGTGATATTAAACTGGCTTAGATAGTGACTAATGTGATTGCAGTCGATACAGCGCCAGAATGCTTGTTGGTAGATGTCAGTGATTTTGAGGTTGAAATCGAACAAGAAATCAAAGTGAACTCTACCGAGCTGGATAACCTTAATAGATTGATTGTATTGAATTGCGTGAATGCTATATCAAAACTTTAATTCGTTATGTTTCCGCTTAAAAAAAGTCTTTTTGTACAGCATTGTCCTTTTGCACTTTGGTGTGAAGTGGAAGATAATATTTGCTGAAGATTTGAGTTTTTAATTAGCGCCCTCCCTAGGAGAAGCGCCCCACTTCGAAGACCAAATGGTTGTCAAGCGTCCCGGGTGCTTTTTTCAAATACCGTAATTTCTCTGTCAAGCGCCCCGGTGGGGCTTAATATTTGCAAGCATTTTAGAGGGAGAGAGG
>JAOBRD020644842.1:0-30705 GCA_027575215.2 Hydrozoanthus sils
TGTAATTTGTCAACCAAATTTCTTGTTACTGTTTCAAGTTTTCAAGAGCGGCAGAGCAATGAAAATGAACATAAACGCGATACTTACATGACTGACTAAAGTGAAATCGATCCTTGGATTAGAGCGATTACATCTTAGAAAAAAATATTCACTGCAACTTAAACAAAAGCAATATTCACTGGCACTGACGAAAAAATACACACTTACAGGTTTTGCAACACTTTTGAATTGTTGTAAAGCCGGTGATGCGCGATTTTAATTGGGTGTCTGAGACAATGGGGTAGTGTACATTCGCCCTTGGGTGACCCCGGGCGTGACAAGAAATTTGGTTGACAAATTACAGTCTATGACCCCCGCGAGTCTTCGTTTGTCACCGTGACGAGGTTACCAAGCCAAATCCAACGGTCGTTGTGTCGAGTATGATCTGGACGCGCATCATTTCGTCGTTTCAATAGGGACAGGAAAAGCTACTTTGCGTCGCTTGCAGGGATGCTATTGTGTGGCTAGGGAATTCAAATGAGAGATAAACCATTTTCCGTGAATTCTGCGGAGGATTTGTGGCCGTGGGGTCATTTTAGCTTTGGATTTTTTACTTCGCTCTGCAGGCTGCCTTGAGTGAAGTGTTTGGCCCTTCCTTCCCTTTATGAATGGAAACCGGGATTTATAAAAACCACCAAATTCGATATAAAACTGGAAAATAACTAGACCAAGAGCAAACAACACAAGTAAGTAGTAAGTTAAATCATTTTTATTGCTTTAAACTCAGTCTCCACGGATGTCTTGCCGAAAATCCCATACAAATCCTTTATATTCACCGCCATATGTATAATAACTCGCATCTTGAGCTTGGGCCGCCTGTGCTTACACTGCACCATGAATATGGGAAGGATTGTGACAAGCTACTGGGAAAGGACTCTTTTCACAACATTCTAACTGAACGTAGATTCATTAATCATATTGGCTTGTGTTTATACATGCATGGAGAAAGAAGCCAAGGGTTCTTCTAGAACTACTAATAAACCATTTCCATTTCCATACTGTCATGATCATGTGTCATTTGTTTTTCATTTTTTACAAGCTTACCTCTTGACCAAAAATTATATTCGAAAAGATTTAGAGCTCGGTGCTTAATTTTAGACCGAGAACAAGCAAAAAACAACATATTTGATTCTGCCAGTGAACAAATGGTTCTGCCCTTTCCACCTCTACTGAAATATAAGGAATGTTAATTATACACTGAAACGAATATTTATATTTGCGTGATGAAAATGGTTGAAACATTGAAATTCACGTGCGCACACGCTTATCGCATTAAGGTCAATAACAAGTGAAGGACTCGACTTACTACGGTTAGTAACATTTGTATCACCGCTAAATGAAATAACAACGCTAAATGAAATAAAAACCAACACTAAATTAAATAAATGACTCACCCTAAATAAAGTAACACTTTAACCCTAAATGAAATGTATCAGTGTCATTATCCACAATCTCGTCACTGTTACATTACCTTAATGCTCAGTTGGTGCAGTAAGGGAAGGTACGTTTTATTTTGGGGGAGGGGAGGGCTAGGGCCTCAGAGGGGAGGGTCATCAGTGAAAGTGAGCATCAAAAGGGTCATATTTCTTAGTAAAGTTTTTTAAGGGGCCACGCATTTTTTTCACAGATTTTTTTGAAGATTTTTGTGATTTTACTTTCCATTTTTCTTACAGATTAACTTTTTTTACACTTCCATACTCAAACTTCAGCTATAAAACATAAATACCACAGACTGATTGTTCACATTTTCGTGTTTCAGCTCGCACACATTCAATAACGAGATACATATAAAATTATATTCAAACAGTAAAACTTGCGTTCACAACGAAATATTTATTCCGAGTTTTCTACGGCATGGAAAATATCATGTAGTAGTGAGGAGAGGGTCACACTTTTGTTAGTCACCTAAAGATGGGGGGGGGGGGGGTCAGGAAGTTTTTCATTAAAACGCAGGGGAAGGCCAACATTTTTTTTGGAAAAAAATACCAAAATTCCCCAGCCCTCCCCTTCAAGAAAAAAAAAACTTCCCTAATGGTGTCTCAAGTAATGGCGTCATAATACACGTGGTTGTTTTACAAAATTTGTTCCTAGCTGGCAAGTACCATGCACCAGTAGCCTACTGAACACGAGTTACCAGTTTTCTCGTCATTTTGTCACCGGGGTTGAAGTATATGCAAAGACCTCACAAATCATGCGACCTTCCCGGGAGCAGAAGAATTTTAAAACATTAAGAGATGCAAGATAATTTCAAAACAATCATGACTTGCAGTGGTGTCATAAGTCTAAGACGTTTTAGAAAAGCTTGGGAAAACGATGTCTTTGCCAAAGACGTAAGGGGGGATTTGGAATCAATTTTAACTCCAAGCGGCCTTCCACTTTTACGAGCTTTTTCTAGCCTCTGGAGAGGGATAAGCGTTTTGAGAAAAAATTTCATGATTTGTGAAGTTATTGCATATAATTCGACCCGATGACAAAATGACATAAATACTGGTAACTCATGTCGAGTAGGCTACTGGAGCATGTTAATATGATCAGGAACAAAATTGATTTTGTAAAACTACCACGTGTATTATGACGTTATTACTCGAGACACCATTACTGCACCAGCCGAGCATTAGATTAATGTAGGATTGTAGATAGTGACCAAGTTTCTTTGTTTATTTCATTTAGCGTTGAAGTGTTATTTCATTTAGGGTTAAAATGTTATTTCATTTGGGGTCAGTAATTTATTTTATTAAGCGTTGATTTTTATTTCATTTAGGGTTGGTACTCCATTTAGCGTTGATTTTTATTTCATTTAGGATTAGTATTTCATTTAGGGTTGTTAATTCATTTAGCGGTGATATACTGTGACGCTTGGAAACCTGTCCGCCATTTTTCTCGATAGAAAAAACGGTTACAATAAAGATTTTGAAATACCACTTTCAAGCGCTTGAATAACCTCTTTTAACGATAAACTCCACTCCTCTAAACCAATCAAATTGCAGGATTTTAATAGACCATATTATAAACGGTTGATATTTCAATTAGCGTTGATTGGTTGGTATTTCATTTAGCGATGAATTCTATTTCATTGAGCGTTGTTATTTCATTTGGCGGTGATACAAACGCCGTCGTTTTCAAAATTGCAACGGAAAAAATTCAATTATAAAGTTTTTATACGGCTACGAGAGCGACCTACATATAATTTTATCAATCTTCATCAACTTTTATAATAATTTTTTTTTACCATTTTCTATTCACAAAGCTTAACTAGGACAAACCACTAACGGAAACGTTAATAAAACCTGTTTTTATTGTCGGTGAAACAACTAATCCGAAAAAGTCCGGGTTTACAAGAGTTTATACAATTTTCTTAGCAACACTGTATTACTGTTAGTACCGAAATAGTTCGTAAGGTATAAGGTCTGTGTGAAATATCAAGGGCTTGCGTGCAGAACTAACTTGCTTAAATAAAATATGAAAAAATATCTTTTTGATATCAAGAAAAGGCTGGTGTTGATAAAAATATGATCGTCCTAATTATTTTAATTTTCCTATAGTATAACCACATCCCTTCTTGAGGTTCGTTCAAGGTCTCGCATTTGTCGTAAACCCAAAATCTGCAAATGTGCAAAGATAGTCAAAATAACATAAAATTGTTGCCTAAACATCTAGAAACTTCTATATAAACTATATAACTAGCGCACGTGGCAAGTCCCACAAGGTACACTCTTTAGGAGGAGTAGGTACCCAAATTTTCCGTTTCCAACCCTTATTTTTAGACCACCTTTCATACATATTATTGTAACGAAAACAGACAATTATCCATTCATTATGGCTGATTTTGTAACATAAGAATGCAAAACAATAACTGTTTTTGGTTCGGCGTGATTGGTTCGTGCGTGAAAGTACTGTTTTAACCCTAAGATCATGTTTCTAATCATTTTTATCTTGAATAAGACGCTATAAAGCTGTTGGAGCAAAGTTGACGTTTTGCAGTTCGAAAACTATACAAGTTACAAATATTTTCAAGAAAAGTCTTAAGGATACACAGAAGGCTTTTTGACGAATATTTTTTTTCAATTATGACATTTCTTTTATTTTTGAATATTGTGGAACTGTTCCGAAATATCTTTCGATATTCGAAAACTCGATGTTAAAATGTTATTTAGTTTTTGAATTATAGCGAAAAAAGCATTTTGGCCAACTGAGACGAGTTGTGAAATCGTTGACAGTGTCCGTAGTAGAGCATAGTTCCAGCCACAATAAGACACATAGCAACTTCGCCGCGGTGTTTGGCTTCTCTTTGCCCGTATACTTTGTGCACATCGCGAGCCCCTCCGCAAACATGTTTCCGTCTTATCTACGATTTTTTGTTGTCAAAAAGAAACTTAGTCGGGTAGAAGATTATACATATAAAGTCCACACGAGACGAAAATTTATAATTAAGCCACATACCCTGCGATTTCCATACTCTCGTTTGAAACCCAAGCTCTTGCAGTATCACTTATATGTACGGAGCGACGATATCGTTCTCGAGTGTTTATATTGTTTTTGCTTTCGCAGTTAGATTTAGATTTTGGAATGTTTCAAAGTTGCACACAGAAACAGAAAGACCAACCATTTTCTTCCTCGTGCGGGCAAAGTAATTTATGCAATGTTGTAACATTACAACCCCGAAAGTGTTTTAGATAGTTTGACATATATTCAGCTAGCTCCAATTAGTTGCCAAACGATTATTGGCCACAAGGTGATAAAGGTGTGAGCCACGAACATCTCTATGCAAACAGAGTAAACAGTTCTGCTGGATAGAAAACTCGCTTTTTCTCGAGTTCGATTTTCAGCAAAATTTCGTGATTTCAAGAAGCTTATTCTCCTTTAGTATTTTATCAATTCAATTGAAATCTGGAACACTGTTAGGAAAACACTCCAAGCCCAAAACTGTGTCTTAGATTTTCTTTAAAGCGTTTGCTTCTTGAGTTAGAAGGGTTTATTTTGAAAAAATTAGCTAGATTTTGAAAGTCAAACTTCAAAAAATCATAACTAATCAACAAAGCAATTAAAAAGAAAACTGAGACAGGGTTTTTGACCTCAACGTGTGGTAAAAAATTTGCAACAAAAAAGCGCGGTATTCGTCTCAGCGCGCGGGAGAATGAAACACTCCGGGAAAAACGTGTAGTTTTCCAGAAAAACGGTTCGTTTTCGAATAAAAGACTGTGAAAAATAATCGCAGAAACCAAAACCTTGTTCTTTTACCTTACAGAATATATATGTTTTGCTAAAAGTGCAGATTGAGTATCTTTACGGTCGCAATGAAAAACATCACTCAAAAGTCACCTGTGTATCCTTAAAGCTTAGATACGTCATTGCAATAAAAATTTGCTGGGATCACGGCCAATAGGATACTATAAAAGCTAAGCTTTGATATTTCGTGTATAATCATGTGATTAAGTCACTTGCTACTTGATAAACCAAGTGAGTTTGTTTTGAGATCGATCAGAATTATCACACCCATTTCTTACAAACTACTTTCTATGACGTCAGTAGCAATTCAAAGAAGCTGACGAAAGATCCACTTAACCTGTCGTACGAGTTACAATTAATAGAGGTAACCTCCAAGCCAGTGATTTGTTGTTGCGCTGCCTTCTGAGGTGCATCGAAACGCGGGGTCGATAGTTTTGTAGAACCCAAACGCATCAGCATTATAAGACAAGGGCCCGTGACCGAATTCACAAGGCACGTAGGTAGTATCAAGGTGGAGCATCTCATTGGCTGGTTGGTACCACGTGACTGTACATCCATGGCACTCTCGTCCCTTGATGTTAACATATTCGCTTTTCTTACAAGCACCACTGCCTTGCCATGTGAAAGGATTGAAGTCAAAGAGTTTGTAACGCACTGAGTCGTTTTGTAAAGCCCCCGTCTTGTCGTAATTGCAAGTCACGCGCCAGTGGGTTGAACTTGAAGCCAAGGTCGTTATTTCCTGCATAGGTAAGTAGTAAAGAAAAGGTATTTTTCTTATATGTTTTTGATGACATTATATTAGTGCATATATATAGTATGACATTTCTCGAGCCAAGCGGTCCATTAGGCTGGTGCTTATCGCCTTAGTTAAGCCGGTGAGAAGATTTGGCTTCCCCTGGACAAACCTTAATTCATCGCAGGTTAGCCCCCAGCAGAAGCTGGCACAAACTTAAACAGCTGGCTGAGTCGATTTGAACAAATCGGGTAAAGTGACAACATAGTGGTCTGACCGGGGGTCGAACTCGTGACCCTAGGAATACGAGTCAATTACATTAACCGCTCGGCCACTGTGCCAGCAACCCTTACACATTGTAACAGAACACGATTTATTTTGATTTTCTTTTAAGAAAAAACACTGAACTTAAACTAATGAAATTGCTCTATTTTGCCAGATGAACTTAGCAAAATGAAGCATATACTCGTTCCTTATCCTAAAGTCTGCCCAGCAGGCGCAGGAAATTGAGGAGAGTAAGGAGACTTGGCTAGGAGAATGGGGATAGGGAAAGGGAGGGAGAGTCTGCAGCCGAACCCTCGCATTCCACATCTCAAACTTTATAGTTTGTAGATGCTTCTCGTTGGAGAAAAAGATTTGGTTTCCGCAAACACTCTGAATATATCACTTTTTCCAAATCCTGTCGGTAGTACCGCAAGGAGATCAGTGCCTCCCAACAATGGTCTCGTGGACCAGATAAATGCCCCTCCTTCAAAACTATATTACCAAATCTTTCCTTATAAATTCTTCCAACTCTAAGTGGTTCTAAGGGTGACTACTCTTCATGGCTCTGATCACGCAAATTCTGGGTAACTAGCTATTGTCCATGGTGCACCTGATATACTCCCTGGATAGGTGAAGCTCGTAGCCTTGATTAGCATTTCACCTAGGGGAAGCAAGATCCTGACCGAAAATCTCCGCTACCTTATCTGCGAAAGGCTGGAAAGCGGAAAACTCTGAAGACAAGTCCTAGTAAACGCAAGCTAATGTTAGGTCAAGGATGAGGTAACTGCTGCTTCACCTCCACTCAGTGGGCGCACGTTTCGGCTCCCGAACGTGCACCCATAGCTGGTTGTCAGCAAGAGCGGGCGTCGTTGGGATATCTCGACACATCGCAACCTTAACCATCCACTGTGCAGGACAAGTTGCGACGGAGGCAAGGAGAAGATTGTCCTGGAAGCCTTTTTAGTCGCAACTCCACACGTATGGCGGCACTGGTGTGATGGTCGATAAAGGGATGACCTGGAGCATATGAGCCCTCTGTACTGTCGCAATTTGTAATAGCGTCGCAGTTTTTAATACCTGTTGCAATTTGTAATAGCTCTTGTTGCAATTTGTAATACCTGTCGCAATTTGTAATTGCGGTTGTTGCAATTTGTAATAGCGTACATGTCGCAATTTGTAATAGCGTACCTGTCGCAATTTGTAACAACTTCTTCAAAGTATATAATTGGCATACTAAGATTCTTTCTGATCTATTTTATAATTTAAAGCCCACAAAAAAAACAAACACATGTGAGATATGTACACAAGCAGTTTGTGAGTATTTTATGGCGTCAAAACTGACATATATAACTGAGAACACCATTCTGTTGCCATTGTTATATTATTTATTTTGACAAACGCTTTCGAGCATTAAATTAACTGATCTTCAGGTTATTGTTTTCTTTATTTACCTGAAGATGAGCAAAATTGTTTGTACTAAAATTTTAAGTTTTTATCTTTTTCGAATAACTTTTAAACCTGGCGAGTTATGAATGGTTTTAAGCAATGTAAAACCTATACTCTAGTATATCTGATAAATGATATATTTGGACAAAGATTTGTTTTTAATTTTGTAGTTTTTCACTATTCAGTAATTTAGCGTATGGTTCCCTGTCTGTTTCAGTTCAAGGAGAAAACTATTTGAAACATTTGGTTATTTATTCAAATTTTTAGCACTCACACACAAGCAGAGTTTATTTATACATCACAGAGCCGGTTAAAATAATTTGAAATAATAGTCTTCTACGAAATATTAAGCAAATTAAAATTCCTCAGAAAGTTGCGAGTTCATCCGCTTTTGTTTTGGCTTGTATAATCTTTTGAAAAATATATGGCTTCTGCAGCCTTCCGGGAAAACGAAATACAAAGCAAAATAGCAAAAAATTTACTTAGTCACATGACCTTGAAGTTATTATGCTGCATGTATGAATATTTTACATTTTAAAATAGTCAGTCATCTATAGCTTCCAAAGTGCCACAAAAAGAGTGTGGACATGCCTGAATTTTTATTGAAAATGTTGTTACAAATTACGACAGCTTTCATTATTACAAATTGCGACAAGGTGCTATTACGAATTGCGACAACCGCTATCACAAATTGCGACAGGTATTACAAATTGCGACAGGTATTACAAATTGCGACAGGGTGCTATTACAACTTGCGACAGGTATTACAGATTGCACAAGGGTGCTATTACAAATTGCAACAGGTATTACAAATTGAGACAGTACACCCTCATACTGCGGCAGCACGCCATTGTTTGCAGCCGACGGCCAGATGCTCTTTAAAGTTCCGACTAGAATTCTTAACCGGTGGGCCGAACACTTTAATTCTGTCTTTTACCGAGTGTCGACTATTTCTAATGAAGCCACTGACCTACTTCCTCAAAGACCCATCCATGAAGAGCTTGAAGATGCTCCAACAGTTACTGAGACCATCAAGGCCTATAAACAGCTCTCATCGGGAAACAAATCTACAACTGTGGCAACGAGCAAGTTGAAGTCGAACTTACGCGGCTGTTTAATGTTATCTGGGATAGGGAATCCGTCCCGTTTTTTCGAGAACAAAAGTAGCAGACACATTTGTGACAATCACGACGGCATCTCACTCTTTGTGACAGCAGGTAGAGTTCTTACAAAGATCATCATCAACCCATCACTGCCGCTATTGCGGCTGAGGTAACCCCAGTCAAAGCGGATTTCGTGCCTCGCGTGACAGCATCAATGATGGCAAGTACAAGAAAAAAGCGGAAAAAGCCTTTGATTGAGAGGCTCGATGGGGTCTCTGGAAAGTTCTTGGAAAGGCTGGATGCCCTCCACATGTAGTAAACAACGCTTGTTTCATGATGGCATGGTGCACCGTGTTATAGATCAAGGTTCAATTTATGTTGGTAATAGAACTAAGCAAGGTTGTATCATGCCCCCCCTTCCCCCACTGCTTTCCAGCATCGTATTTTCAGCCGTGCTCCACGATGCCTTTGGGAACTGTGACAAAGGTGTGTGAATCCGCGTCAGAAGTGATGGCAGTATCTTCAACTTAAGACATCTTCGGGCCAAGACTAAAACGTCATCTATGCTACTCCGGGATCTATTGTATGCAGATGATTACGATCTTATCGCCCACACCCTCGACAATGCTCAACTAATTGTTGGCAACTTTTTAAGAGCTTGCTCCAGAAATGGTTTCACTATCAGCATCACGAAGACCGAGGCACTGCAACAGGCGAGGCCTGGGTCACCAACATGATCGCAATCCATCACTATCTGGGGAGAAGCACAGAAATCGTTCGAGAAACTCTGCTACCCTTGGGGGTATTCTTGCATTGACGGCGAAATCCCAGCACGCATTAGTAAGGCTAGTTCTCCCTATTGCCGGCTGCAACACCGATTCAGGTCTGATCATGTCATACGGTTAGGCACTAAAGTCCACGTGTACAAAATTGTGGTATTGAGTACTCTCCTCTGTCAGTGAACCGTGGACCAAAACCGCCGTCATACCAAAGTGTTGACTTGCACTTGACCTGGAAAAACGAAGTTCCTAACACTGCAGTTATAGATCGCTGTAAAATCCCAAGTGTAGAATCGTTTGTTGCACGTGCATAGCTACGTTAGGCCAGACATGTAGTACGAAAGAGTTCTGAAATAATTCCAAAGGCCCTCATGTTCGGCGATATCAAGTGAAAAAAGACGGCCGGATGGACAGCCTAAACGCCACAAGGGTGTCCTTAATACTTCTCTGAAGAATTACGGTTTTGACCCTACGTCCAAAGACCGCTTAAGACCGCACTCAACAGCGCAGGCCAAGTTAGTTGAGGAAGCGAGGACCGCCATTATGAATAAAAAGCGTCGTGGGCGCCATGCTGCCATAGCTGCTCCTACTGCATCACAAGGTTCGTGCGACTCACAGTTTGTCTTCGATGGCTGTCAGCAAATTTATATCTCGTGCATCTGACTCATCAGTCATCACAGATATAGACACTTACTGGCCGGGAACGGAGATTCATCGTACCGATGACTTATTCCATCAGCACAAAACCATTAAATCATATCCTGGGTTTAAACCAACGGGAATTTCACGTTCACAAAATGAACATTGAATTTTTGGAATGCGAAGTTTTTGCTTATCTTATCAGTCGATAAATTTTCCCGTTTTAATTTGCTATCCTAAAATCTACCTGTGGAGACAGTCGATAAGCTTCCCAGTTTGGTTGCCTTAGTGATACGGGCTAAAACCTACCTGTAGAGACAGTCGATAAGCTTCCCAGTTTGGTTGCCATGGCGATACAGGGGCATCGGTCCGAAGCCCTTTGTATCTGAACTCATCCCTGTTTCTGTTGGACATACTCTGTGACATAAAAAGAGTCCACGCTGATCCGTTCGCCGGGGACATATCACAAAACACTCGCAGGTTGTTAGATAGTTGATAGATCCCGGATACCAACGCTCCTCCCCGTAAAACGTCCAAGCACGTCGTGTACGTCTGAATATGTTGATACATACACACATTTAGTTACTGTTCTCCGACTTGGATTTTTTGGCTCTGTTTTTCAAAAACTGTACTTCTTGGTTGAAATTCGATCTAAATTGAATAAAGCTACACCTTTTTCCAAGCCTAAGAGATACATATCTCCGGTTTCCGTAGTGTTAAACGGGTGAGAATCTTTGACTCCCCCTGAGCATGGCAAGGTCCATCACTGGTTAGCTCCCATCAGAGCTGGTACTTTTTTAAACACATGACTCGACAGGAACACGACCCTAGAATTACGAGTTAAACACGCTATCCGCAAACGCGCCGCCAACCATTTATTAAGACTTGGTAATAAAACAAGATATACTCACTTTGTCTTCAATGCCTATAGGTAAAGCAAGTAAACTTATTAAGTGCCCAAGGCTAGCTGCATGTCGCCAGGCTTCTTTTTGCAACCTTGGTTAGTGGTATGACGTGTTTCATTCATGTTAAACAGGTCGTGTGGTAGGTTTTTCAGGTTATAGAAGTCTATAGCTACAGACAAAGTCGTGTCCATATTTCCTTTAAAATATTCTAATATATTCCAGTAAATCCCTTTATCCAAAGTTTTCAACTTATTTTTTCTAACAAAAATTAAATCGTTCGATTCCTCATTTAATTGTGGCTAATAAGCAAGGAATTTGTCTCAAAATGCACGTAATGGCCTTTCTAGACACCCTAATTTTCAAATATTGCTGGGTAAACATGCCACCATACCCCCTAGAGACTTGTGCTTTATGGGTCGTACGGGTTTTCAAACCAAAATTCTACGCTTCTTCACAGGGCCGTAGCAAGGGAGGAGCTGGGAGGAAGGGGCGCCCCTTCAGTTTTTCCCAAAAGTTTGTGGCTATTATTGCTTCCTAAAAAGCGGCAGTTACCGTCCATGTCAGCGTAAATGACTGCTCAGTTATTTCTGTATTCATAATTAGTTGAACGATCGAAACGATTTGTGATCTTGCGACTGGTGGCTTGATCTGCACCCTGTCAGAGTAACCTGCATATGAAGCGTTTCTGTTGGGTTTTTGCAAAAATAAATCTCTCCAAGACCCAATGGAAAGGCTTGCTATGCAAGCTTTACAAAGAGCAGGTGCAATGGCTTAACTTATACGCTGCTAATACCCTGACAAATTGGTTAAAAAGCAATTAATCACCAGGCCAGTGATACATGTTTTAGCAATGATCTTTTCAATCATACTCAAGGCAAAGTTTCTGTCGAGTAAACGACATACAACCGGAACAGCTTTATTTTCTGAGTAATGAAAGAAAGCTAAATCCTTTCTGGAGCCTTAATAATAGCTCATAGGGCCGGCGCTTATCTCCGGTTTCTGTATTGTTAAACAGACGAGAGTCTTTGACTCCCCCCTAGAAAGGACACTAATCTATCGCAGGTTAGCCCCCAGAGAACTGGTACTCATTTATACAGCTGAGTCGACTGGAACAAAGTCAAGTAAAGTGTCTTGTTTAAGGACACAACCCAGTAGTCTGACCGGGGCTCGAACTCGCGACCCTAGGATTACGAGTCGAACACACTAACCGCTCGGCCACTGCGCCACCAAGAGCGGGTACAATGATTGCGTACGTGTTAAATGTACGCAACACCCAAGGCCTAATTTACACGCTACTGATGTTTGTATGCTGTTTTAGATGATCTTCACTTCACATTTTACATTCGTTTCCCTAGGTCTGAGGAAAACGGGAAACATTTTACCAGTTTAAGATACTCTGATCTTGTTTCAAGTTGCGTTTAAAACCCAAGAAAAACGTTTTGATGCAAACTATCTTCACAAAATTTCCAGGGGACGGGGGGGGGGGGAGCCAGAGTTTCCTGGAATACACCCCGCCCTTAGAGCACTTGCGTTTATGCCCTCTCAGTTTTCTGCAGCTGGCTACGATCCTGTTTCATCGTCGTTTTTATCCTCATAGATACTTCATTCGACACAAGTTGAGAAAAGGTTTTGAAAAAGAGTATAGGCTAGATAGTTTAGGACAAATATTTCATCTTCGGGATTAAATCTCACTGGTTTATTTTGTTCTCATTTGTTACTGAGGGTGGTGTTTGTTAATTGGGGTTATTGAGTTAGGAGAGGGTGCTTGCAAACATATGTACTGGTTTGAGAAATGGGGGAAAGCCACAAAAAGGGAAAATGGCTGGGGGTGGGGCGCAGGGAGGGGGGGATAATTCAATGTTTTCCAGAGATTGTTGGAAAACCATCGACCGACATTTTCTTAAAATAGCAATGACCACGAATAACTGAGTAGTGTTAACAAAGATATTGTTTTGCTTAACCTAGCAGAATCGAAGGTGGCCTCTAGTCCTATTAGCTATTCTCCTGTCACACCTCTATAGTAATAAAATCCTCAAACCAAATCAAGTCAAGAAGATGAAATCTTACCAAATTTTCGTCTTTGACTTGAACATAAACAAATCCAAGTTTATCTTGAAGCTGCCGCACACCACTAGCAGGGTTAACGGCTTTGTCGTTGAGTTGGCAGAGCGCTGGCGAGTTCTTACCAACGCCGTCTATCTGATAGTTATAAGACAGACACCAATCTCTTGCAAGACAGACGTGATGACATTCTATCTGACTCTAAACAGAACACATTTGTGAAGAAAAATTCAAATAGATCGAAATATTGATAGCATTGGTGGCATTCGAAATGACAAACACATTAACAATGACAGCGAAAAAGTAAATGTAAGCGATAGCAAGAGTTAAGGCGACAAGGATTATGGCAACAGCAATGATAAGAACAGAAAAGAATGCTGATGATAATTATTCATATTGATGAAAGTAACAAAGATTTTTATTAATGTAGAGATACTTGTAAGCTGCCCTTGCAGAATGTTGAAAATTTACCACAAAGCTGCCCAAGAACAATGACTTTGCTATTTTAATTTGATGTTAATAATTTAACAGTTTTGTCGTGTGAAATTTGTATAGAAGCTAGACTACAAAACAGTCCCTTCTTTCGCCAGGAGATCGAAAATCCAAGCGCGTTTATCAAATGGGAGACTGGGAAGAGGAAATGAATGCGCGGACGGGAGCAAAAAGGATTGGGGCGAGGGGCTGAAAGGAGGGACTGTCGCCTCTTCATACTTCAAATCCGTTCTGGAATTTTTCGTTTCTCAGGAAACGCAAAATTCCCATTGGTCAGTTTTCTGTGACAGCCCCGCCTACCCTTGCATTAAATGGGTTTTCTCGGCGAAAGTAAAATTACAGTCTAGTCGGAATATAGCGAATATTGTAATCTTGTTTACGGGTTTCGATAAACGAAAAATGGACTTAGATGATAAACTATCAAAATTGTTTTAAAAAGCGAACAAAGGAGGCCATTTCTCTCTTACAAAGGGGCGAATATGTGTTCGCGGTGGTCCCAACTGGGTCTCCGCTAAAAAGTAAAATGCAAGTACGACTTCTGAAGGTGTTTTTGTATCAGTCTAGTCTGTCTCCGCTAAAAAGCATAATTTCAAAGCAGCTAACTTCCATCGAGTTTGATCTTTGTTTTCGTGTATTAGGTAGATTGCTATAATCACTTGTAAAAGGTAATCTGTACCTCAAGTTGTTCTTAAACTATTCTTATTTCTATGCGTGGTTTAAACCGAAGAAAAACAAAGCTAAGGTAAGTTGCTTGGCGGATGCGTTTTGATCAATTCCTCCCTGCGGATTTATCACTGGATTCCCTGAAACATTTTACCGACACGATTTCTAATGATTATTCAAGGAATATTTACAGTAAAGTTTTAAAAAACGTTCGCTATCGAGCCCGAACCTCAGCTTGTTCTCGTTTAGGCCAATCTGCGCCTCGTTCTTTATAAAGTTGTTCTTGTAAAGAACAGAATGTCAGCCTTTTACAAGTGATTATAGCAACCTTCCTAATACACGAGCACTAAAGCACAACAAAATCGAAAACAACAAACGAGCAAAACAAAATAGACCTGGAGTAGGGCCATACATACCACGAAGAGACGGTGAGCGAAAATGCTCTGCGAAACTTGGAGCCGTCGTCTTGAAGTATTTCAACCCTAAGGTTGTAAAGCTTGTTCTGCCGACGTAAAAACAGGATCGAACTATCTGCTTTTTATAGCTTCCAAATTTGCTGTAATATCATTCAATTCCACGGCACCAAAGATCAAACTCGATGGAAGTTAGCTGCTCGGAAATTATACTACAACTATGATAGAAACACCTTCAGAAGTCGCACTTGCATTTTTTTTTTAGCGGAGACAAACAACTTGTAAATTAAACTTTTACCAAACCCAGTTGGGACCACCGCGAACACATATTCGCCCCCCATTTGGCCTCCTTTTGTTCGCTTTTTAAAACAATTGTGATAGTTTATCATCTAAGTCCATTTTTCATTTATCGGAACCCGTAAACAAGATTACAATATTCGCTATATTCCGACTAGACTGTAATTTTACTTTCGCCGAGAAAACCCATATTTAATGCAAGGGTAGGCGGGGCTGTCACAGAAAACTGACCAATGGGAATTTTGCGTTTCCTGAGAAACGAAAAATTCCAGAACGGATTTGAAGTATGAAAAGGCGACAGTCCCTTCTTTTAGCCCCTCGCCCCAATCCTTTTTGCTCCCGTCCGCGCATTCATTCCTCTTCCCAGTCTCCCATTTGATAAACGCGCTTGGATTTTCGATCTCCTTGCGAAAGAAGGGACTGTTTTGCAGTCTATATAGAAGCTGATTTTTCGTACGTTGGCCCGAAAAGTTGGTTATTACCCTGACAAATTGGTTGAAAAGCAGTTAACCCCCAGGCCAGTGATTTATGCTTTAGCAATGATTTATTTAATCATACCCCAAGGCAAGGTTTCTGTCGAGTAAATGACATACAACCAGAACAATGAAATAATAATGAAAGAAAGCCGTAACAAAAAGGATTTGAGAAAGAAAACGTGCAACTCATTGTCAGAATGAAAAAAGTTTACTTAAGAGCAATTAGCAAATGGCAAAATTGGTCGATCTGAGAGATGCAAAGCCTAACTACAAAGATAGTACTACTGGAACGGGGTATAATCCAAGTTTCGCTGACCTGCAGCGTCAACAAAGAAGTCCTTGAAAGTCTTAAACCCACACATGTGCTTATAGTTATTTCTAGGCTCGGGCCAAGCTGTACTGTACTTAAAATCCAACAACTAGACTTGCCACAAGTCGAGCTCAGCGAGCTCAGAGAATAAAGAGCGCGCGAAGTGCACTACCGAGCCTCGAAGTGCGAGCGAAGCGAAGCACGAGAGGCGAGCTCGACTTGTTTCGCTTGCAGAAAATTGAATCGAGTGACGTCGTTTTGGCGCGAAGCTTAGGAGGTAGACCGGATATAGTGAGTGAGCGAAGGACTTTGAGAAAGTCTATCCAACAACCAAACTTCCAGCTTGCCTCGTAGCTCAGTTAGTTAAAGCGACGTAGATCTGTTTCGTAGGTCGTGGGTTCGAGTCCCTCCGAGGTCAGACATTTTTTCTCTTTCCTTTGTGTTGGTTTATGAGTTTCTCTGTTGATGCTGTAGATCAACGAAACTTGGATTATATTCCGTTCCAGAGGTAAGGCCTTACTCGAACCTATATGCTGTATTCACATATTTGCCACTGAAGGACAACACTCTACGGTTACAAAGAGAGTTTTTTAATGAAACTGCTTGAGACCTGAATATCTAATAAGCTTCCTAAAAATCTAAGGTCCAAATTGTTTCAACTTCCAAGAAGAAAGATATATTTATAAACTCTGCATAGATATAACGCAAGTAGTACTTATTTTCTAAATATATACTATAACGCTTGCCGAAACCAATATTCTTAGGTGTTTTCAGTTCTGAAGTTGACGGCAAATTAAAGATAATGTCATTGAGAAAAAGTGCAGGAGTTTTCGGAGCCCTAACGGGTCGTTTTATATTTAATGATGCTTCTTAATCAAATGAGATGAGAACTACAAATAAACAAATAACTTGGTGAGAAAGTTGTCGTTGCATTTCAAAAACGGGCGGTCAAAACAGCTTCAACACGAAACATCCTAATTTCCCCCAAAAATTTAATTATAATTATTTTCACAATTTTCTTGCAGATATCTCAAATTACGACACCCAGAGACAAAACGCGTATTTTGAATACCAGTTATGATTCCTTTTCCTTATACAACATGGGAAAAGACCTAAAGCATTATGAATTATTAAAGCATATGCCGTATAATGTTTTCACTGCCACGTACAAAGAGCTATACCTGTTTTAAGACAGTTTCTTGAATTTGTCCCTCAAGTACAGCGTCCAAACTTGTAAACAAACTTCCTTTTTGAAACCTTTGTTCTACCATTGTGGCCAAACTCGTGACAGCCAAGAAACTAAAGAAGAAAACCAAGGTATGTGTACAGCGTTTCTTTGGAAAAACCATTCTGAATTCAGTCGTTTCTGGTTTCAAGTTAAAAGTTAGCCGAAAGAGTGAAGAGTTAATGGGCTCTGAAAAAAGTCGTTTCTTTCTTTTAAAAGTGACTTATGTATGATGAAAATTATTTCAAATTAACAAAAGGTTTAATTTTGAGTTCACAATAACAAGCAGGTGCTGTTAGGAAAACTCGATCTTATTAACGTATGTTTAATAACGACGAGATCTCTATATTTGCGTCTGTCATTTAAGAACAACTTTGTATAAGGACGTTAAAGTTTAATTAAGGCTAAAAGGTAAGGAAAACCCTTAACAGATAACTTTATAATTAAAAACATTGAAGTTCAATGAAACTAAAAGATCGGGAAAAAACCGTAAGGCTTAAAAGGTTACTTGGAATTTCTGGCAAAATAAATTTAATTAACTTGCAACTGAACAATTTTGAAACGTTTTGTAGTTGTAATACTACATCCATAGCATTGGAGTAACAACAACAGCAATAATAGTTATTGCGTTTCTCTAAGAAATATATATTAATAATTAATTGATAGGACTTGGTGGAATATAGAAATGCCTTGGGTCTAAAGCAACCGTAAGCTGTCAAGATATCGATTTTTAGTACATTATATCTTGACTTGTTCTTGGTTTAATAAGTGGTGTATTTTTTTTTATCAATAAGCAACATGTAAACTCTCCCACTTACGAGATATATGGCGGTTATACGTGATCCCTATCAGTATATATAGCCGTGAATAATTTGACATCGGTGATCACAATATAAACGAAGGTTGACCTTAGTTACTCAACTGATGCACTGTATACAGAAGAAGTATCATGATTAGTTAATAGAGTTTTTTTTAAAGGCGAAGTTTGTTTTTTGGATAGCTTATGTTTTCAAAATGCTTTTGGAAGTGCATGGTGCCTTTATTGAATGAGGTCTGTATAAAGCTATTCTAGAAAACTAAAAGAAAACGCCAAGTCAAACTTATAAAATGTCATTAAATTTCTCTAAATTATTTGCAAGCTATGTGGAAATGGACAGAGTGCATGACAACACCTGCAGCTTGGTGTGTTTTTCCGACGCAAAAAGAGGCCTGCGTCAGAGTTGTTGTAGTTCGGAGCTGCATCTCAACTTCCACGCGAGCCAATCGCAAGGCCGACATCCCATTTTAGACGTGTCTACGTCTAAAACATGCATGTACATAGGCATACGTTAAAATAAACAACCTTTGATTGTAGAAGACGTTATGGTCAACCGCGCTTATTTCTCGATTTTGTACAAGACGTCAAAGTCGTCTTCGAAGGCATTGACGTTTTGACGTTTCTAGTATGTTCTGCCATTCTCTTAGTGCAAATGTTGTTCCCGCCGAAGAAAACAAATAAATATGGCTTTATTATATCAAAGTTTTGAATGTACGAGAGCACATTATATTGATACTTAAAGATTACACATCTCGGTAAAAGGGTTTTGTGCTATGTTATAGATCGCGGAGCATAAAAAAACATCAAAAGTTGACATTTCTTCCGAATAAACCCATGAACTATTTTCGAAATAAAACCAAAATTATCTTGAAAGTTTATTTTGAAACATCAAGGAAAAATAAGTTACCCCCTTTGGGGTTACAGATTTATAAGTATTAGTTTTCAAGCACTCTTTTTGGAAGTTAAGTTATTGCACAAAATTTTTTTATACTATAGTATTTCTATTTTTTACTTAACAAAAACGGAAGCCAAGGCTGTGTATAAAACACGATCGACGGGCGTTTCAGAACACAAGCCGGGAAAAGTGACTCGTGCTCTCTACATTTCTCGAGTGTTCTCAAATGCCCGTAGTGTTTTGTGTCACAGTCTAATACAAGGCTAAGGCTTCTTCATTTGCTTTATGATATAGACTCTACACGCATTGGGTAGAAAAAACAAAACAATGTAATAGTGTAATAATGCTGCAAACTATTTTTTCTTAACAGTGTAATTATGTGTACAGCAAATGTTAAGTAAATAAAGGAAAATAAGATCGACAAACGATTGCTTGGCAAACGCAACTTTTCTATTTTTGCTTTGTCTTGTTCTTCTTTATAGGCTGATTTCAGTATGACGTCATTGTTAACATTTGCTTCATTAACATAAATTAAACTTCAACATTGAGACACAATGAGTCCAATGAGAGCATCACAAAGTGAATAATCATTGAGAGATTTAGCTCGATACACAGATTACACGTACTTTGAGAGAAATGAGGCTTCCAAAGTTGTTAAATTACAAAGATTGTATGGCTTGGTGGCAACAGTTACTTCAACTTCATACAATTATTGTAGATTTTGGAGTTTTAAAGGCTCCGAAAGTATCCAATGAATCAAGCTATAACTTTAAATGATTACTAACCGCGCTACACTCTAACGTATTTTTGACTTATATTGTTGGAATGTCGAGGTTGGATTTTGCCTTATGTAAACAACGAAATCCGCCTACTGCCACGTCTTTCAGTAGACACTTCTGCTACTTCGCAAGAGCAGAATGCGGGCAAATTTCTTCATAAATTTGAAAATATATTTTGCGCCACCTCTAACATAAATGTTGACAAGCAATGTTCCAATGACAAATGTGCTAATTAGTGAAAGTTACAACTCCGGGTTGAAATGCTTCAGATGTCGATAAATGAAAACAAAAAGGAAAATTTTTTGCACAGATCTTTGGCAACAGCTAATTTTTCTCTCAAACAATCATCTGAGTATTTATAGGCTTCAGGCTCAGTGATTATCTGGGCGAGATATTTACTTCGCCTTGGGGGATAATTGTTCAATATAAACGTCGCGCTCTGAAGCATGGGATTTTTACCAACCAGAGGGTGTGTTATACCAAAACTATATATAATACTAATAGTATTTAAGTCTCGGAGTTGTGCAAACTGATTAGTATCTTTCAGTATCAAAAGATCTACGCCATTAACACTTTGCCGTTGGCTGAAAGTGCGCAAACTTAATTTAAAATAAAAGGAAAGTGAAACGCAAAACTCGATCATTGATAAATAATAAATGAAAAATCTAGATTTGGAATTGAAAGTTTGCCGTGGAGATATTGCAAATTCAGACCAAGTTTTGGCAGTTTTGACAAATGTCAGCCCTTACAATCCTACGTTTTCTAAACTTAACTTAATTAAGGTGCTAAGCGCTTAATGGTGGTCCAAAAATACAGGACTATAGACCTTTCTCATAAATGGCAGCGATTTTAATATTCCTTTGTCTATATACAAATTTGCCCGGTTTGCCTCGCTTTGAGCAACATATTCTTTTGTTTCTTCAACTCAAGAGCGAGGCTAACCGGGCAAATTTGAATATAGGCAAAAGAATGTTAAAACCGCTGCCATTTATGAGAAAGGTCTGTAGGATATCATCACCTCAAAGCAGGTTGCAAAAAAAATTATGACTGACAAACACTATTACTAAGGCCCAATTTGAGAACTCACATACAAGATCTATTTTTTTGAAGTGAAACTTCAAGGGGACTCCCTTGGAAAGTTGGTAGGGGCACTCGACGGACCTTTTAGGGTCGAAAATGAGACCCCTGCGCACCTTTGAGGATCTCCGGCTGACCACGTACCTTTTAGGGTCGAAAATGAGACCCTTGCGCACCTACTAGGATCTCCGGCTGACCGCGTACCTTTTAGGGTCAGGTTTTTTGTTTTGAAAAATATAAAAGCTAAGGCTAGAAACATAATTTAAGAATGTAAAATATTATGCGTTAGTTACATCAATTGTAAGTAAATTACATCATTTGCAAGTTTGTAACATCAATAGTGAGTCAGTATCATGCAATGCGAGTTAGTACATCAATTAAATGTAAAGTAATTATTATCCTATTAACTTGTATTCTGTTTTATGTAATTCTCTGACTATTGTGTTTTTGTTTTGTTTTTTTTTGTATGAAATTTACCTCCTTGTAATTTATTTTGCAGGGAAGATAAAGGGCAGTATGGGCAGACGGTTTAAGGAAAAAATTGAAACTATGGTGGTACGGAAAAAAAATTGCTCAACAATGGATAACTTTCTTGACTATCTCTAACGCCTAATCAGCAAGTCGTAAGGATCGAGGGATTTTTATGCAAATCTGTTCTATCTCATCCAATTTTAGCATCATATAAAGAGAAAAACAGGAGTAGCCGGAGAAACAACTTCGTATACGGATTAAAGTAGACAAATCAACCAATACATATAAAGGGTAAGTTGTTCGATCCCGAAATGTAGAAGGTTGCAAGCACAAAAGATAGCTTTTATGCCTAGTTGACTCCCTAATAAATCATTTCCTTAACGGCAGAGTGTATAACCGCCGCACCCCATTGGTATCATTCCCCAATAGAATATTGTGTGTATACGTTATGTTTACTGCATGTATACCGACGTATACTGAGACGAGTACTGCATTTAGTACACCTCCCGTACACAATTATTACACCAACTGTGTACGGGCAAATTAAGGCCGGCAAATACAAAAGCCATGTCATGTTGCGAGTGAAGATCTACATACTCTTGTCTCTTCGTCATCACATTTCTTGATTTCATCACCATGAAGGTACAGTCGCCACTCATCTGACACAGTTGCCATATCTGCAGCTGGAATTAATAACTTAGTACCAACTCAATAGTCCTAAGACATTCGATCTTGTGTCAGGATTTTAGTAGGACAGAAATTTAAACAGTTTGTTCTCAAAGGGCAGTATGTTTTGCTGAAGGGCGACCACTGTTGTGAAAAAAGAGCGG
Organism: Hydrozoanthus sils; assembly: GCA_027575215.2. Classification (NCBI taxonomy): domain Eukaryota; kingdom Metazoa; phylum Cnidaria; class Anthozoa; order Zoantharia; family Hydrozoanthidae; genus Hydrozoanthus; species Hydrozoanthus sils. The sequence continues at coordinate 21,941 of JAOBRD020644842.1, forward strand.
ACTCCTAATAGCTCGACCGATTCCTCGAGTTTCTCAAGACCCTGTCTAGTTGGTTCTCTGATCACAAGCGCCCCACCAGGGAATTGAATTTGGTGTGTAAGATCACGAGCTTGGAGAGCGTATATGATTGCAAAGCCCTTACTGCCTCCCCTATCATAAATTAAAGAAGAAATATCTTAACCAAATCAACCGTTTATTCCCACAGTAAATGAATTTTTAGAGTAACAATAGAAGCAATGGGAAATCAGTTGTGCCATTTTGAAGACAGAAAGGACTCTATAAAGCTTTGGCATATGCAAAGTCTTTAAAAACATGTCCATTACCACGTCTAATTACCACACCTTTTTTATGGCGTCCAGAGAAAGTGGAGGACCCTAAAGTTACACATAACTACAAGCGGAAAGGGAGACTGGCTGCACTGTTGTAGAACAGTCTGTTTCACAATTTTTCATGTATTCTTGCGATAAATTTATCTAAATTCTTGAAGTTTTGTGAAAACTGTCAGGGCTAAAATACAGGGCATTTTCTTTTAGGAAAGGTATGAAAATATAGGATATCATAGGAATACAGGACTCGCTTAACATCCTGCTTCAAAGAGGCTCGTTGCAAAGGCAAGTCTGCAGCAACTCTTATTGCATCTCCAAGATAAATTTGCAAGAATTTGCACTCAATAACTGAAAAAAAAAAATCATCTTTTGTGATTGACACAATTCACAGTTTTATCTTGTAGTTATATACTCTTTCATCTTTTATTTGCTAATGATATATGGTTACAAAATTGAGCACGTGTCGATGTTTCGTCGGCAAAATTGACCCCTATAGTGGAAATCAAACTGGGGGAGGAATGATCTCTTTATTAACGAAAGATTAAACTCAACTGTCGTTCGCTGCACAGAACGTGTTTAAATACATTGCCCAACTTTTGAGTATACATTTGGAATCGCCAAGGAAAACTGAAATTCGAATAATCGGGATTTCAAGTAATAGGGGTTAAAACTACAGTAAATATCTGAGACGAATATAAGGAAAATCAGTTTTGCTTGGAGTTAGCGGCGGATTCGAGTTACCGGGGGTACAACTCGGGTGAATAATGCATAGTCATCGAGACTTGATTCTCATTCCGGGTGGTAAGCGGGAACATTAACAGTGCCCGATGTATCACTTACATACCTAACGATTTTAATGCCGCCACAAACTAGACGATTTTTAGTTCGAAGGCCGGAAAAGCCCCGATTTGTTGTTTGTGATAGAAAATCGGTTGTGTATTACAGTCACAAATGAAAATCGGACCCGATCTTTTGTCATGAAGCAGGATCTGACAAGCTAGATCCCAAAACGTCTGGTCAGACATTCTCGGCTAGTGTTTAGAAGTGGCCAGTAGTTTGTCTGAACTACTTCTCGCGCATCAGCCAATGGGAAGCGAAACTGCAAGCATGTGACAAGTGGAAAATAGTTCGTGCAACGTGGCTTGGGCACTGGACCGATAAATCTTGCGACAAAAAATCGATTTGTGTGTTTTGAGCTATAACCTGCGTGCAGACGCCAGTCTCCGCTCGGCCAATTTAACAGCTATTACTAGCGGTTAATATAAAAATTAAGCGGCTATGCGTAGACTAGTGAGCTACGATCAGATCAGATTTATACCTGACAAAAAAGCGGGGCCTTTCGGACGAGAATTCGTCTAGTTTGTGCCGACGGCATTCAACGCACCGACTAACTATTTAAATCAATTGGTATCAATTTGTAAATACTGATGTTTTATTTAACAAATAAGCTCTAAGTAACCTTTTGTTCACTTTCACTTTCATTAATAGCCTAAAGCGTCTCTTTTAATAGCCAGCTCAGTTCTCACTTGAATATTTACAGGCAGAATTCTAAGACAGCTCGTATCTCGAACACATTTTAGTATTATTCTTTTTTTAAATAAACCTGTTTCTTATTTTTTTAAAATTAACCTGTTACCAATTTAACTTAACTGCACAAAGAACTAGTCTTCTATGAAACCTCCATAGTTATATTTGGTAATCCTAGACAAAAATCCACCGATATTGTTTTACGTTTTCCTTAACAAACCAAACCTACTTCTTGTCGCATATTCGATGATTGTTTGGACAATGAACGATTCTCTAACTCAACGCTTTGAAGACTTCCAATAATGCTTTTGATTTGCGCTTAGTTCCATCTCTGAACTCCGAGGGAACTGATTTACTTGTGTTTGACCGAGCGCTTTTCAATCTCCAACAGGGTCCTGGTCCGAGTCGCACGTCCCACTCTCTTCGTCTTCTTCACTTGAGCTCCTATTCTCGCCCAAGTCTTTCTCGGAGTCATCTCTGGCACTCCCTTCAAGTATTTTCATGAGCTCGAAGAACCGTAAGCGAACCTGTTACCAATTAAAATACTTCCGTTAGTACTATTATAAATGAACCGTAACTAAAACGTATGTCTCCGTAATTCTGCGGCGGAAAAAGCGCCGAAAACCATATTCTGAAAGATGACGGATCCACGTGGATAAGTGGTCCGGTTCCGACGGCGCCGATAAAATGGAAATACGAGGAACCATAACGATTTTGCTGACAGAAACACACGTTTCCTCTAACGGAAACGTAAGTATCCGCTAGGTAACCACATTGCGTGCGGACACATTTCGAGGTATGTCGCAGAAAACCTCTGAATTACATTAACTACGTTGCAGTAGTCTGAGTTACACTTTAACACCTAAAACACGAAAATGATTAAGCACAACCGCAATCGAAAAAGCTATGAATAAACAAAAGAGTCCTATTACCTCATCTGCTGACTTGTTTTGTAATAACTGTGAAACTTCCTTGAATGTTCCTTCTCTTGCGCCTTTTTGTTGACACGTTCGAAGAATCAACCGATCATCCTCCCTGTTAAATCAACGATTTGTGATAACTCTTGAGTGATACGACTTTTCAATATTAGGACCTTTACGCAACGATAATGACAACGCCGACGACGGCGGCAAAAACACTAATGAATACAACAGCTGCACGTCGGAATGCACCGTGCTGATCACCTGCGCACAGTCGTCTTCAGAATTACGACGCCAAAAGCTTAATTTTTGAGTTCTTACGACTACGGGAACGATAAACAGAAATTTTTTTCAATTTTCTTTTATCTTTACGCAGGGAGCTTTAATCTTTTTCTGTTCACAAAGCGTCACTAGGACAAAAGAGAGGGCGAACAAACGAGACATGGTCGAAAAGGAAAAGCAATAAATATGTTTTTGGTAAGCTGTTGTCGTCGGTGTTGCCGCCCTTGCTGCGTAAAGTCTCTAATATCACAACTGCACTTAGCAATAGGAACCTAAACAAACCAGGATGGCAACATCGAAGGCTACGGCTTCTATTAAACACACCACTTGGAGAGTTTCAATAAGGGAAGAAGACAAAACAATAGTATTTTTAAGGAACCCAATTTTGTCGGGGGAGGTGATGGGTGGCGGCACAGACCCCCTACCCCACCTCCACCACTATTTCAGAGCTTATTTTCTCAAAACCTGATTTAGGGGTATTGGTTTTTATTGTATTATGGACTCCTATCTCCACAAGGAAGACGTTGGTGCAAGAACTTTATCAGTATTCATTACATTGAACATGCTCCTGAAATTCAGCCTTTTTGAAAAAAGGTGGTGGGTGGCGGCACATAATGAAGTACCATTGGTTTGACCTTTTCCCTAATCTAGCTGACGTAGATTTCTTCATAACTTAATTCTTTCGGGATGTCTTTTCTTTCCCACGTCTTTTTGGTCTTCTTGCTCGAGGGCTCTCAAGAGCCAAAACATGTATGATAACACTCAAGACCGAGCAAGAACACCAAAAAGACGTGAGAAAAAAGACGTCCAAGAAGGAATCAAGTAAGGCTTGTTTACTTTCTCTTTTTTCCGAGTTACACTTTAATAACAAAGTAAAAGACCAAAGTTTCCTCCTAAAAGTAAATAAATCTGAGAAAATTATCTTACGTCGTTCTCGTGGTCGCAAGAACTCAAGAAACTGTTCACGTTGCCATTTTTAACGCGATGGCGTGCAGGTGACCAGCACGGTACATTCCAACGTGCAGCTATTGTACTTAATATTGTTTTCTGTTTTCCTGGTCGACGTTTCCGTCCTTGTTGCATAAGGTCTTATCATTGTTGGGGGAAATCAACTAAAACAAACAAAGCTAAAACCAAAAATGTTGTAAGACTTCCCATAGTTTTCTTGCCGGACGAAGGAGAGAGCATTCTAATCGCATCATGTTCCTGCTCGTCCTTGGCCGATGTTATATCGTTTCAGGGCTACATTTCGCTCACTTGCTTAGCCTCACTTTCATGTCCTAACATGGATCACAGGGACTCTTTTTTGAAAAAGAATTGAAAAATCTGAAAAGGGGTCAATCGCGGATTCTTTTCGGCGGAAGAATCGAATAATCTAAAAAGGGATTTTTCTTCCCACCTAGACAGCAGACAGTATTTTAGCGCGAAAACCGCTAGCCACACGTATTTTTTTCGAATCCTTTACCGAAGAAACTAAAAGCTCATTAATCCTAATAATCCGGTTTTAGATTGAATTTAATGAATCCTCATCGCAAGTGGATTAATTGGATTTATCATCCCTTCTCGGATTTTCCCAAAGAAACACAAAATCCCTTTAATTTGAATCCAGAATAGGACTTTCCCCAAAGCCATGCGCCTCTAATCTTGAATACCGATAACTCGAATTGCCAAGGGTTATTGATTTTACCTCGAACTATCGGGTTTAAATAAATTGCAGTAAACATATGAGTCGAGTCTAAAGGAAAACCAGCACTGTTCGAGTTACCGAAGGTTCGAGTTATCGGGATTCATCGGTTTTACCAGATGTAATCATTCTGATCAACTCACTGCACCTTGTCCACAGGACTAACTTGCCATCTTGTCCAAGCCGAAGGTTCTTTGCATAGACCGATTCGTCGATTCCTAAGTCATCATCGTAGTCGACATCATCGGATACGTCATTGCTTGAATCCTCACAACTTTCTTCCCCCTGGGTGTTCTCGTCCCCAGATCCTCCTTCTTCCACATCCATGTCCCCGCCATCAGACTCCGCGTTGGTGTCCTGTGTCTCTTCCTCGTAATACTCATAATCTGTGACGTTTACAGACCCTAAAAATGAAGAATAGCTGCATGATACATTCAAAATCATTACGTAGTTCGGAAATTCCGTCTGATTGGTTTTTATGGTCAACCAGCGTGAAACCAACTAGCCTTCAGAAATTTGGAAACAAAAGCACACAAAACCACAAGAAAAAAAATCCAGTAGAAGCGACAGGTATTAACTCTAACCAATTCAAAAATTCTATCATTAGCATTATTGATATCGCTATATCAACATAAACTTCATCATTCCCGTGATTATTATTATCACTATTATTATTATTATTATTGTTGTTATTATTATTATTATTATTATTATTATTATTATTATTATTATTATTATTGTTACTATCATTATCATTATAATCATCACTATCAGCAGCAGCACCAGCAGCATAACAATTACTTTTTACAACAGTTGAAGCTAGGCAAAAGGCAAAATGGAATTACTTGGAAATACCGGGGTTTCGAGTTATTGGGACAAAACTATCGTAAATATCTGAGGCAAATCCACGGGAAAATCAGTTTTGCTTCGAGTTAGTGGATAATTCGATTTACCGAGGGTTCGTGTTATCGGGGTTGAACTGTATCGTACTTTTATGTAGTTATATTACCATCGTTGTTTACAACTAATATTCTAAGACAATGTTCACAAGAAAGTCAACCTGATCATAGAGCACGCAGCTACAAGCCATACCTGGCGAGTCCTGCTGTAGCTCCTCCTTGGCCTCACTGCTGTCCATCTTGAAGCTATCGTTACTCCACTCCGTGTGCATCGAGTTCGTGTTGGAGAACGGACCCTCAGAAGGACTGGACTCCAGTTGAGAGGAAGGAGCTTGTTCACCTTCTCCGACATCTGGTTCCTCATATTGTTCATCATTTCTGCCGCTTAACTCATCATCATTACCTTCTTCTTTCTCCTGTCTGTCGTCCTTTTCTGATTCTTTTTTTGTTCTTTCATTGTTTACACAAATGGCATCACTCTGTACATCAGCATCTTCCCTTTCTTTTTGAGATAATCTGTTAGATTGTTCTTTGATACTTAATAAAGGTTGTTTAGGTTTGTTTTTGCTGGAAAGGCATCTGGAACCAGAGTTTTGTTGCTTCATGCTCTTCATAAGAGTCGGTCGAAGCTCTGGCTTTGGTATCCGAGCCTTCTTGCCTTTTAATTTTGCCGGCCGATGTTTCGAGTTTGGCTTTCCTTTTCTGGGCTCGTTATAATCAGGAATTACAACCTCTTCAAAGTCGTCTATCTGGATTCAGAGAAGAACGTAAAAACCAGTAAGGCGCAAAAGAGAATTTAATGAATAATCAATTAATAAACAGGTTAATTCTTTTCAGGCAAAGTACCACATAGTTGTATGGTTGTCTCGAGAAATAAAAGATTACCGTATAGCTAAAATAGTAACGGATTTGGCTCTGTCGGATTTTGAAGGGTTTGGCTCATGTTCATTTCGGGCAGGAATTCTTATTTCGCGTGCCAAAATCATTAAATTTGGCATGATTCATAATAAAAAAAAACATGAGGAAAAGCGACACAAACAAAAATACAATGCTTAAAATTGGCAGTTTCAGACACCAGAATATTTTTTGAGAACAGTTTACTTGGAAAGTTAAGTAGAGAAAAACGTGTTTATTCGTGGTTTATGCCAATCCCACCAACAGCACCGATTGTTATAACTCCAAATACTTTAAAAATTTACAAAATTTTAAAGATTTGTAATAATTTGTAATAATCGCCGTAATCAATTACATCAGTTTCAACAATTTGTAATAACTGTAATGCCTATTAATGGAAATTACCTCAGTCTCACTTGCGCTACCCAACTCTACTTCTTCAAAATCTTCGTCCCTGCTATAATCAAGAAGAGTAACATTTTTAACCGTTTTTGTCCCAATTACAACAAATGTCGTGTTGCTAAGTTATCCAACTAGGATTCCTTCTTTTCCATGAAATCAGTTTGAGATTTCTTATGATCAATTTCTATTTTCTCATTACAAAACGACCTCTTCTGTATCAGTGATGTAAGGAGAAGTTAGATGTTGATAAGCTGGCTGGGCTGGAAAGGTTTAGTGGTGGTATATTACGCTAGCTCCCATGCAACTTGTGCAATTTTATAACAACGAGAAGATTGCCACTAATGGAACTAAGTTTTCTAGTTTAGGAGCATTAACAGCAGCAAAACACATTGATTCCAACGTGCAAAATCTTAGACTCAAAACACTATGAGACGGACGTTTCCCTCGTGTATATCTGTTGTAACAGATCACTTACCTTGGTGGTGGGTTTAATTCACCGAAGAATGTTCCAAACTCTTCGATCAAATGTTGTTGTCCTTTAAGTAGTGGTACAATGGAATCATACAGCTAAGTAGGAATAAAAAGAAATTTGGTGGATATTTCCACGGCCATGAAACAATATTAAAGAAATTTAAATTACAATTACTCTTTTATACTTAATAATACAATAAATTTTATTATACCAAAATAATCATCTTGTTAAGGTTAAGACCGAGTAAACTTATTCAGCAGGGAATTTTTTTTTAATGCAGTGTCACCTTACATTAAAGATGCTTTACCTTTAAAAAATTTTAAGTCAAAATACTGGTACATCATGCTAAACAAGATTCTTTTTAGATTTAATACTTATGAATTATCAACAAATGCAGTACAAAACTAATGAATATTCAAAATAGCTGCCAAAATGGGATTTGATGAGAATGATGTCCAAAGGTACTTTTGCGAAAAGTTATTTCAAATATTGATCTTCACACAGTAACCAAAACGCCGGAAGCAACGGGTCTCATTAGACGCAGATGATGGCAAGGGATTTGGCACGCTTTGAGAAAAGAAAGCGCAGATGACACCATGGTATCACTTACGTTGCAACCACCTGGAAGAAGAAAGCGAGGGAGACTGCAAGATACATGGAGAAGGATGGTCGAGAAAGAAAGAAACCAATTTGGTTGGAGGAGTTGGGGGGAAGCAGCAGAAGTGGTAAGGAAGATGACAGAATAGGGGAACTTTGTTAGTGCCGTATGCGACACTTGGCGCGATGTTGAATGATGTCGATGAGTTATCAAAATCTGCTTGAAAATATCCGAGTGTTAGTATCAGTATTGTCGAAAATATCAACATTGGTATAAGTGTTGGCATGAGCATTAGTTTTAATATCAGAATCAATACTAATACTAAAGACAACACTAATACTGTTTTTGTTTTTAAGACTGATGTTCATGCTAATACGATTGATGCTAAAGCTAATACTAGCATTAATACTAGTTATACTAAAACTAAAACTAACTTTATCGGTAATACGAATTCTAATGGTAGTGCTAATACTAAAACTGATGCTAATGCTAATAGTAATACTAACAGTAATGGCAATACCAATATTACCATTAGAACTTGTATAAGTTTTAACGTCAGAGTATTAGTATCACCATTATTATTAGTATTAGTATTAGCATCAATCTTAGTATTAGTACTAACGATAGAATTAGTATTACCCATAGTATAAGTGTTAGTTTTAGTCTTACTAGTTTTAAAGATAGTATTAGCTTTAGCATCACTCTTAGTATTAGCATTAGCGTCAGTCCTAGTATCAGTATTAGCATTAGTATTAGTATTA
>JAOBRD020644843.1:0-15196 GCA_027575215.2 Hydrozoanthus sils
GTAAGTAAGTAAGTAAGTAAGTAAGTAAGTAAGTAAGTAAGTAAGTAAGTAAGTAAGTAAGTAAGTAAGTAAGTAAAAAGTAAGTAAGTAAGAATTATCATGACGTTTGAAGCTTACCATACTTTTTTGTTCAGTCTAATTTGAAAAGTTTAAGAGCTTTATATACCTAGGTAAGTAAGTAATAAATAGGCCAGTAAACAAGTCAGTAAGTAAGTAAGTAGTAAGTAAGTAAGTAAGTAAAAAGTAAGTAAGTAACTAAGTAAGTTATATAAATAAGTAAGTAAGTAAGTGAGTAAGTAGGTAGGTAGTAAGTATGGAGCCCGAACACATCTTATCTTTCGAGTGGGGTGAAAATAATTATTCAAGTACAATAAAAGAATTATTAACAGCCTGTCTAATTGTTGTAAGTCTCTGCACGATGAACGTTTGTTAAAACAAAAAAAAACTTTCTGGGACAATCGCTCTCTCTGCAGCTGTTTGTCTGTTCCTCAGTGTCACCAGTGCAGGTCATCTCGCCGTACTCGGGATTTGGGTTGGTTCAAGTTCGTACTCGTGAATGTAGTTGCTGCTCCACAAATGACTGGATATAATGCACACTTACTCCAAGCCCTCCAGCTGCAGTTAACCGTCAGTTTCAAAGTGTATATTTATAGTTTTCAAGCCATATTTCTTGAGAAAGCGATAGAGAACTAAACAGTGCCCCCCCTTTCCCCCGCTTCCCTAGATCATAAATACGCAAGAGCTAAAATCTCTTCTTTAGGGCTTGGTTTCTCAAAACACCAATTAGTGATAAGCTCGGGTAAAATGTCTTAACCAAAGGTTAAAAGTTAAAAGTGAAAACCAGGAACGAATTCGGTTTCATAAACACTGATTCGTGCTAACCAAGGGTTCAGCCATTGGTTCAAATTAATCCATCAGTAGCTAGATAGATTAGAGATCTTAATCAAAAACATCCGTGATGCCTCGGGGCCAACTGTAAATCAAATATCAGTAGTTGACACATACTTGTACACGTCATGCAGTCGCTGTCATTGTCACAGAGACCGCCAAGGACGCTTTTTGACTCCTTGTTGATTTTCTCGTTGATACCAAGAACGAAGCGAAGTTTATTTGAATATAATATGAAAGGATAAAAGCAACACCGAAAGAATCGGCAAAAAATCTTTGTTTACGTTTGGGCATTTTAATCTTAGTTTTTAGCGCGCTTCCGTCCCTATTTGTGATAAGGCGCGTGTTGCCTAGGTTAAAAATATCGAGCCAAAAACGCTGTAATCCAGTCTACTCCTCTGTCGTGATGAAATTTTCCGGTGCTCTATTAACTCGCTAATCAACCGGTTATATTGTCTACAAAGAAAATGATGTACTTACTCTTTAATCCAGTGTAGCGGTCCCTCAACAGAGAAATATATTTTTTTGGATGTTATCGGGGGGGGGGGGGATATAAATAGGCTAATGGACGAAACTAACCTATTTTTTTGAGTAACAACCCCAACGGAGATGTCTCAGGAGATTTGAAAGTCAATAATCGTTAACTGCGTAAAAAGCATACCGGGACATTCAGATTTTTTGCAGCTCTTTTTCTCTACAGTGGGACCAAAACACAGTTCACCTCCGTGTTCAGGAGATTGGTCAAGACAGCTTCGCAGCCTTAAACTGGACCCATTGCCACACGTGGTCGAACATTCCATCCACGAACTCCATGAACTCCAGCCTCGATCCCCTGCGTTTTATGTTGACATTTAATTCAAGCAAATTTCTGCATTGTAAAGTGTTCATTACTGTTACTGTTTTTTCTACTATAACCTTTGCTGTTACTATTACTATTATTATGTTTAATTTTTTACTATTACTATTGCTATTAGTTAGTAATGGTAAAAGTAATAGCACCCGTCATGAAAACGGATTCTTCAAGTTTGCAACATCTGTTATCCGTAATCGCAGCTGCTAGATTGCTTTACTGGCTCAAAGCAAAAAATATCAATCAGAGGTTCGCAAAAAGTTTGATACAAATAAACTTTGAACACTAAAAAGAGATTAAATTCAATTTACAAACTCGCGCTTGCCACCTCGACGTGCTGCACAAGTTGGCAGTTAGTTTTGTGGATTCAGTTCCCCACAATGATCTCAATATTATCTACAGAACTGTCGGTGGTGCAGTGGCCGAGCGGTTATAGCGTGTTCGACACGAAGTCCTAGAGTCGCGAGTTTGAGCCCCCGCCAGAACACTATGTTTCGACCACCTTGCACAAGACCGAACTTACTTCACCGCTTCTGTATAGGGGATGGATTAGTGTCCTGCCCATGCACCTTCTGTTCAGGGGGAGTTGCTTAATTCACATTAAGCAACGCTTTCAGTTGTTTTCCTTACTTTTACTAACGATGTTCAGTTACTGTACTCACTTAGTAGGTGGCTACTCCTAAACTGTTTTACAATTGGCACAGGATTTAGTGGATATAGAGCCGAAACCAATTGTGGAATTACACACAGTTTGGGAATTCTGCTGAAGAATACTAACTGTTTTGTTTTTGTTTTGTTTTTTTTTTCTTATTTCAGCAGCATGCACGTACGGGATGTACAGTTTATATCTGTAATTGCTTTTAAAAGACTCTCGTCCGCTTAACACTACGAGTCACTTGGCTCGAAAAAGGATTTGCTTATTTTATCTACAAAACTAGCCAATTTAATTAAACTATTTAAATGGAACAAATGCGAGTTTCGATCAATGTGATCATTTTCAGAGAGGTCAAACTCTGACATGCTGTGATTACATAAGGCAAGCGTAAGAAAAACCAAGAAAGAAAAACCCAAACTGTCCCGAGCGGGAATCAAACTTCAAATCGCTTTTCCAATAAATTAACAAAGCAACTTCATCATGTTAATGTTGAATTGTTGATTGATCATTTTTTTTGTTTGCTTACCTTTTCCTGTCATGTTAGTGAGCATGAACACGCTCGCGAAAAGAGTGGCCAAAATTCCTACTCCCATTACTTAATAGATTGTTTTAACACACCTGTTCAAGAAAATCTATGTACTCTCTCTTTGCAATTCATACCGAATACGAAAAGTTCCTGCTGTCAGAATTAATTTTGTAACGGCTTTTCCCGTTTCGTGTGCAAGCGTGTCGCGTAACCTTTGTTGCCAGATTGCGCGTCTTTCAAGTTGACGCGCGCGCTATAACCGTCTTGACTTTTGCTTAGAGCAGATCGCTGCTTGCGGCTTTTTAGTTGTGACAAAGTTTGTTTTTCACAACGGTATACCTTCGTTCCATTTTTCACAAGGGCGTATCTTCCCTCCGTTTTTAACGGTCTTACTTAAGTTTTCGCTTTTACGGTACCCGAGTCTCGACAATTTCAGGAAAATTTATTATCATAACCTTGGCATTGTTTTCCGTGAAAGGTCAATGAATAAATTTCGTCCAAAGGACCAAAAAATAAACAAATTAATAAATAAAAACAAAATTAGACGACTTCGAGTTCAATTTGGAAGTAAATTGCACGAGTGGGTTTTGCAAAAGTATCAAATATGCATGAGCCCGTAGAGCGAGTGCAATTTGAGCTTTTGAAAAACACATGAGCGCAAATTATTTCAAAATTGAACGAAAGAAATCGTGTGATGACTTTTTAATGTTAATAACGTACACAACAAAATTACAGGTCAAGTATAGAAAGAGTTTGTAATCAGTAGAAAGAGAACCAGCATCGAAGTATTAACAAGAGTAATCGTAGTCGAGGTTGAAGTCATAATCATAGTCGTCATCGCACGCGTATTCGAAGTCGTCTAATATAATTTTGTTTTGTAATCGTATTCATGGTAGTTGTATTAATCGTAGTAGTCGTAGTAGTTGTAGTCTTCGTAGTTGTCGTAGTCGTCGTATTTGTAGTGTTGTTATCATAGTCGTAATCGTAATCTAGTAGTCGTCGTAGTCGAAGTAATCGTAGTCGTATTCCAAAATCGTTGTAGTCGAAACCGAAGTCGTAATCGAAGTAATCGTGGCAGTCGTAGTAATCGTAGTCTAGACTCTCTCAAAGTCCCATCGCTCATTCACTAGCACTATACCCGGACTATGTACTGCCTCGCTTCGCTCGCACTATGATGCGGTCGGTTTCTTTGTTCTCTGAGCTCGACTTGTGGCAAGTCTAATCGTAGTCGTACTTCAAGTCGAAGTCTTATTAATTGTAATCGCAGTCGAAATCGTAGCCGCATCAAATTCGAAGTTGTAGTCATAGTCGTAGTCGTAAAGTAAATTTGCACTGAATTTTAAACTCTTTTTGCACAGTGTTTACGAAAAAAATAGCGCTGCTCTCAACCAATCAGAATCGAGAAATTTTGTTGGGTATATTGGGCCCGGATCACGTGATTTCGTATAACGCATCAATGATACACAAAATGGCGGACAGTGCAGACAAACTAAAAGCAGAGATTGCCTATTTATCGAGTAAGTTCACTTTACTTCGCTTCTACATTTCATTATTGGCGTTTAAGATATTTAATTAACTAGTTGAATCCATAGTTGTGGCGTTCTGTTTAAAGATTTCTACAGCTTAATCGTAAAATCTGTGAGAGTTACTCCTTTTTGGCTTTATTATCAATAATTATCCATAGTTCTAAACACACTTCTCTTCTCTGTAGCCATTCTATCTAACTAACTTTGGCTTCTACAAGTTTAAGAGTTTTTTTACTAGGAAAATCTTAGGTTGTACATTCTGATTCAGGTATGATACAGCAAACAGAGCGACTCGAGAACTTGAAATTTCGTTAGTTGTCACTTTCAGTTTCGTTTTTGTTAATTGGTCAACTTGTATTTCAGTCGAAGGCCAGTAAAGATTAAATAAATATCTTTGATGTATGGGCTGTATGAGCTGTGCCGTCTTTCCTTTTAGATCATAGCTCTAATGAAAGCCCTTTGAATTAAGTTGAAATTGCCTGTAGTTTAAAGCCGGGTAGGAATGCACATCATTTGTGGACGTTCGCTTGAAATTTGTCGAATAAGCAAAATGTTTCTTTTGTCATTTTTTAAGTTTCAAATATTCAAATCACATTCCCTTTGATTCTGGAGTAAACTGGAGTGGTTTGAAGAGTAAGTGTTGGTTACCATTGAGTTGTTTTCTAGAGCTAATAAAGAACCATAAAGGCAATGATGGAAAAATGCATTCTCAGCAAAGAGTTCTACCAAATGGAGGAAGAAGTAACTCTGGGGTTTCTGGAAAACCCAGCCAAAAGTCAGTTTACGCTTTAGACAGAACAAAACCCGTTGCTTCTACCTCAGGTACAGTAGTGTGTTTTGTGTTGTACTATAAGATAGACGTGGTTAGACTTTTCTCTCATTAATTTTGTCTGTTAACCATTTCAAGTAAGAATTTTAAATGAATCACCATGACAACCTTAATGGATTTACCATATAAGCGCTACAGCATTTATTGAATTTTTCATGATTTGGGTGCGGCATTTATTCGAGGGTGGTGTTTAGATTAATTGAGGGAGGTATTTTTTTAAAATGTTATTTTAATTTTCAAGCAATCAACTGTAACATTTTAAAAGTGAAGAAAAAAAACACAGTTTTTTGTCTGAAACTACAACTTGTTGCGCTGACAAACATTTGTAAATTAAACAAGACTAGTAATTATTGTATTGCATTATTATTAGTTTCTTTTGTTCAATATTCGAATAAAAGCTGCATCCAAGGTGCAGCATTTGTTTGAGGGTGGCATTTATTCAATTAAATAGTCCTTAAAGTACAGTAATTTGAACTGCCCTTTTATTTGAGTTAGTTAGCCAGTTTCATTAAGGCATCACAAAGTGTAAAACGGCACAAACTCACTCTTCCCTTGACCAGGCAACAACCAAAATACAAGTTCATGAGACAACTAGGTTAATAATTGTTGAGTTTTTTCCTAGTAATGGCCACCCATTAATTGTCTCAGGACAACAACCACAGACTATACTTAGTTTGTTTTATTCTGAGTCTATTGAAAATATGAACAAAATATCTTGGCAGTCAACATTAATGGTAATATCAACAAATCTAGTTTCCAGTAAGCTACCATAATTATGCTCTCTTCATATTATTCCATGTAGTAACTCAAGTTGTTACAATTATTACTTATTGTGTGTAATTTTTTCCATCCACCATGTTAAAGGGTTGTGACATCCTGTTCTCTTAATTTTCTAGAACCAACTTTTAATGTGTCAACTAGCACATTGTCAAGTTCTCTGAGGGGTGCCACAAGGTACAGTATATATTATTGTCATTTTTGAGAAAATTTTATTACTGCTATGTTGGTTCATTAACTGGCTTACTATCCAGTGTGTGTTTTTGTTCAGTTGAGCTCTCTTGAGGTTTGTCAGTAACTGGTACTGAATTCTTCCTTGTAATTTTCTCCCATATTACATAAGCTCTTAAATAAAGGTCATGTTAAATGATTGTTGCTTTGTGTTGTATTCTTATTCAGAGCTGGGTGAATTAGTTGGGGATTTATGGGAGTTTTAAGAAGGTTGTCAAGAAGGCAGATTCAAACCAAACTAATTTGCCCGGCTCTGAATATGAACTCACAACAAATGAAAGCAACGATTGTTTACTGTGACCTTTATTTAAGAGCATATGTAATGTGGAAGAAGATTACGAGGACAAATTCTGTGGGAACTATTGACATACCTCAACAGAATCAAGAGAGCTCAACTGAATGGAAAAACACATACTTTGGGTGGTAAGCCTGTGGTTCATTTCAAACTTTTGATGGTCAGCAAGTTTGAGTGTTGCTTGATTGTTGGGTGAGTGGTTTAAGATTGATATTTTCTTGCCTTGGTTTGGACTTGACATCATTATTTTTTCTACTAGAGTTCCAGAGTCAAATACAAGAAACACTGTGCCAGGAAGAACAGCTCATACTTACAACAACACAGCTAGTAGATTTTCTTACAGGTAAGGACTTAAATTATTTGACAATTCATTCTAAGCTACAGTAAATCCTTTCTTGAACCTAAGTCGCTCACAGGGCCGGCTCTTATCTCCAGTTTCTATAGTGTTAAGCAGATGAGAGTCTTTGACTCCCCTGGACAGGACACTAATCTATCGCAGGTTAGCTCCCAGCAGAACCGGTACTCGTTTATACATTTGAGTCGACTGGAACCAAGTCAGGCAAAGTGTCTTGTTCAAGGACACAACACAGTGGTCTGATTGAAGTTAGCTGCATGACCCTTGCAGTCCTATGTGGAACACCACAAGTATGCTCAAGGATGGCTTCAGGCTACGAACAGCCCAACCAAGAATTGGTCCCCTTTCTTAGCCAGTGTTTATCAGTTAAAACTCCAGCTAAGTACTTCATCAACATTAGCCTTACTTGTACCAACGGATCTAATTGGGTTTTGCTTGTGATAAAGTCTGTGAACTACATAATACATTCATTTGATTTATAAGACTTGCAAGAACACATAAGCATTACTTAAGTGTTTCAGAGTTTTCGGTTTTGATAAATGTTTTTTCCCTTTATTTAATGTTTTATTTAGGAAGAACCATCCTGTGATGTCGTTAACTAATAAAGGAGGTGGAACTCAGAAGCCAAGTAATGTAGCTAAAGTTGACAACAGTTTTAAAGCTCTCAGACTCCCCAGCTCTGTTTCTACAACAAACAACAGCAGTAAGTCCCCAAATAAAGTTTCACATTCAGTTAGTAAACAAAATCAGATGGTTTTGAACCAAGTCTGTCACAACAGGGTCATGATAGGAGATCTCCTAACCAGGGGTGTGGCCTCTTATAAAGGTGTCAGTATTGCAGAGAAGCACCACACCTCAGATAATAAAGCTATGGTTGTATCAAGCAAGCATGCAGCCTACCCACCCACTTCATCACAAAGAGTAAGCTACAGTAATGTTCCTGGGACTTCAGGCAGTAAAAATCCATACGTTCTCATAAAAAGCACAACAACTGCATCTTCATCTCAAACAAAAAAGCCTTTACAAGGTAAAGGAGGAAAAGACAAAGGTTCCCTAAGCAAGTCACAATTCAAATGGTCAAAGGTTGGCAACTTGTCAAAACCAGCTCTTTCACTGGATAGTGTTGAAAGTGTCTCTGATTCTGAATTATATTACAAGCGTTCATCAGTTTCAAAGTGTTCTGCTTTACAGATTGTCAACTCATACACCACTCTAACTACTCCTGTTTCGTTGCCCATAAAAGGTGCATCAACTTCAAATGCATCTTCATATTCTTGGAGAAAGACTTCAAGTACTCAACACTCCAACAAGAAAAAACATCTGAAAAGGTTACAGTTGAGAAAGATGTCAAAAAATCCCAAAATGACTGGTGTAACAAAGTCACGATGGACAAAAAATAACAAACAAAGGACTTCCAACCCATATCAGTTAATAAGAGGGAAAAAACACTTAACACAAGTTTCACAAAAGCAGAGACCTGCCATAAAAGCATTACAGAAAAAGTCACAGTATAAACTTGTGAGAGCAGGAGATAATACTCAGGTAACAAAATTAATGTTACAAATAAATTTCACTGGAATAAATAGTTATTAAATAATTTAGTTTTTGTGCACAAACTATTGTTTTCATCTTACATGTGGGAAGGGGGAGGTCACTATGAATTGGTTAGAAAAAATCTGTAACATGATTATGTGTAGTTCTAGAAATCAGGCAGAAGATTTTGAGTGACCTCAGGGTTTTCAATGAATTTTGAGATAAGTGGCAAAATATTGGAAGTAGGAAGAGGAATACCATAAAACACACAGGTTTGGTATAATGTCTTGTTTTATTGGTTAAAGTAGACAGCAAGAGTCAGCCCAGAGTGTAAGAAGAATTCTGCCACCTGCCAGCTATTTTTATAAACCCTGGGCTTTATCTACTGTCCACTTACTGTAAGTTCTAGCAAGTGGTGAAAGGTTGGCCAGAAAATCTTAATCAGAGAGATTGAAAAAACTTTGTTTACCATATTTTCTTGGACTATAATTGTGTTGGTTTTCTGCTAATTTTAGTTTGTATTAGAGAAGGTGCGGGTTATGTGTTACAGTCTGGTTGATCTGGCTACAAGTACAACACTTGTAGAATTATCAATAAAAACTTCTGTTAGATTTAAATGTTAAACCTGATGATATTTGTGGAAGAAGTTAATGAATAAGGGTGCAGGTTATATGCCAGAGCATGTTATCTGTTGGACTTTTGTTTTTCTTAGTCATAAAAGTGTAGATGTGCAAGTTATTTGCAGTGCGGGTTATAGACCAGAAAATATAATGGTAATAATGCAAAGAGTGTGTCTTATTTCATTTTGGTAATAAGTTCTCAGTTTTAATTATATTGTATTGCTATGATTTGTATTATCACTAAAGATATTTTTAAATCAGTTTTGGGTACTTCTGTTGCTAAAGAGCATTACTATGAAAATAACTTCTACTTTCATGTAGATGGGTGTTCATGGTGTTTGGAGACCTCAAAGTATTTTGAAACTTGACCGAAGGAAAACATCTGTCCCTACCTTGACTTTTTCAAAATACTCATCAAGTTGGACTTCTGGTTCTTCCAAGGAGGGGTTCATCCAGAGGTATAATATGGTTATTACATAAATATATTTTTTGTATTACATGGTCTGATTTTATCAGAGTTGTTGTATACTACAATCACTTATTATTAGTTAAAAATCATTCAAATGATAACTGAACCACAGTCTAACCATTTTGCTGGATATTTCAACACCAAGTAGCACAAATACTGTTGCAGTTATAAGTTCTGGTAATTTGTCTACTGTAAGTGTATCCATGCAACTCTTTTGATATATTAAACAGGCCTGTAGTCAGGGTTTTTTGCAGGAGGGTGCAATCGAATGAGGAGACTGGCCAAATTGGGCACCTTAGGAGGGTCCAGCTGTGCCATCCTCCCCTGGAAAGTTCTAAAAACTAGGTTGTCTGAGACTTGAAGGCAAAACCAAACTTAAAAAGAAACTCAACACTATAAATGAGTTTTGAGCTTCAAAGTAAATGTAGAAGAACATTGACAATAACATTGCTTTTTTCAATAGCTGGTCAATAAAAAAGAGAACCTTTGCCTCTTGTGGGGGGTGCAAGCACACCCATCTTGCCCCCCCCCCCCTTTCCGGCTGGTTAAATATGTCTGTTACAGTTTCCTAATTGTAACAGCAATTGGAAAATTCTTTGTGACAGTTTTGTTGATAATTTTTTTGTTTTCACAAGGTAAATTTGATGTTAAAAAATTTAGTGTAAAACAGAAGCTTGCAGTTTTCTCATAACACCACTTTTTGTCCTAATGATTTGTTAAGCCTGAAAAAGTTTGAAGTTTGAGATTTTGTTGTTGTTCATTATCTCGACCTACTCTTTTCTAAATTCTTTTTTTATTAAATTTACAGACGGAAGAAAGCTGTTTTAAGAAATTCTCTGCCAACAAGGTCTTCTGATGTTGTTTCTAGGTATTACAACAAAACTTAGTTCTTTTGACTGTACAGTTAACTAACTAGAACAGCAACTGCAGTATTAAGAGTCTTAGACAGTCTAACATAAGTGGTTTAAGTGGCTTTTTAGACAGAAGTGCTTCAATAGTTTATAGACTGGGACAAAACTAGGGTCACTCAACTTTTTTTTACCAGTGTTGTTTTTTGTTTTTAAGACCCCCAATAGGAGATTGAGATTCTGGAACTATGGTTAAATGTCCTTAACCAAGAAGATCAGTCGATCCAGTCTGATATTAATTTTTATACCTGATGGATGAGAATTTTTTGTAATGATGCATTCATACACCGCATGACCTAAAACCTCAAAGCCATTTTGAGTTTCAATAGCAACTATTATAATATTAATTTCAGTAAAGAAGAAAAGATGCCATCACTTGGGCCTAATAATTAGATTTCACAACTGTGTAAAGATACTTTCACCATAAAACATAATGGTTGAAACTACACTTGAATATCAAAGACCACGCACTGTGTTTTGCTTAGACCAAAATCGTAGTGCATGGTGAAACTGACTTTAAAAATGTTTTCAGGTTGTTTAACACCTTATTGTCAAAAAAAATAAAAAAAATAATAAAAAGAAATGCAGAATGTTGTCAAACTGCACCTATCGCAAAAATACCAATAATATTTTTAGAAAAATCTTTTACTGTATAATTTTATTTATTATTTAAGTAAACATAACTCTTTGTTCCAATTAAGCTATTCAAGTTTCTTGTTTCAGATTTAATGTAGTCAGGAACAAAAGAAAAGCCACACCAATAAGGGCTCAGGTAAGAGAGTTTTGTTAAACTTTACTTCTAGTAGTAATAGTAGTAGCAGTAGCAGCAGCAATCTTAGTGGTGGTGGCAGTAGCAGTATAGCAAGAACAGTACTTAGTAGTAGTTGGAATAACAAGCTGAGAGTGACAGAATTAGTAAAGATTTGTTTTTGTTTTTTGTTTTTTCCCCTTATTCATGTAGTTGATAATTTTACAAAACTTAAATAGATTTTTTTTATTAATAATTGACAATTCATCTGTCTTAGACTAGCATTGATTGCTATTTGCAGATGCAATTGTCCATATATCCTTGTAAAAAATTAAATAATTCAATAAAACAACCTACCTATAGAACTTCATGTATTATCGAAAGTTGTATTATAATAAGAGTTTTGTTCCATGAAACCTGCCTTTGAGTTTTAGTTTGGAACTTATTACATATTGATTTCACCAACCAATAATAGATAATTTCAACCAGATATAAGTGTAGTTTTTATAACTAATTGCGCTTCTTTTAAAAACAAAAAATTCTTTTTAAAAGATTTTGTTTTCTCAATTTTTTTACAGAAATCTAACAAACTTGTAATGATTGGTGGTGTGGCTTACAAGAGCTCAGCTACCAAGCTGTTGAGGGCTAGTACAAATGAAGGTAATTTTTTGTTTATTTAGCTTCACTACTCTTGGGTATAGTCAGAGAACCCAAAGGTTTTACAACCCAGTTATTGGACTCCAAATGCCTACAGTTTAACATCCTTATCTAAGGAGACACAAAGGTCTAATTGTATGCAGATGCTAAAGCAAAGGCAGTGCCTTCTCCTTTAGTTATTTTAAGACTCTGGCTCAGGGAATCGAACCCGTGCCTCCTGCATGACGGACTGGTGTCTTATCAATGGGGCTGACCAGGCGGCAGTTGTATGAATGGTATGAAAGATTACGTTTATTCCTGACATAGCTGGCAGTTTATCCTTGGTACTTTAAATCACTGTTTAGATACCTATTGATATTAGTTTGTTTAAAAACTAAAATAGGTAAATAAAATATTATTTTCGTAGTCATGGATTTATTGTAAAAAGATGTAATAATACTACTAGACTAACTTGGTGTGTAAACATTGTGCATTTTTGAATGAAAAGCCATATTTTAAGGAAATCAGCTGGCTAAATCTTGATAACATCATTCTCTGCAATTAGTTGAGGTCAAACTACATATTAATAAAGTCTCTTCATTGTTGTTGGATAGAGTTTTGTTTAATAAAAAAGGGTTTAAAGTGCCTCATGTCTGTTGTAGGGAGGTCTATGTCTTTTTAGAGAATTAAGTTACAACAAAATGACTTAATTTAAGTGGTAGTAACCAAGATTTTTTGCCCATTATATTGAGTTGCCCATTGTTCAAAGGGGTTAGATTTTATAATATTCATGGCGTTTCTGTTGCAGACACTAGAAAAGAAGCATCCACAGTGGCTGATTCTGGCAAGCGAAGATGGCGACTAAGCATTAAAAGGGTTGTCATTCGTGGAATTACTTATGTTGAAACAAGTGCAGGGACTCTCATTAGAAGTCAGCTTCCAACAGCTAAGAAAAGTGCAGCGTAAGTATGAAAAATAAGGGAACCAATGATGACAGATTGCACTTGGTCTGCCATGGGTGACAATGAGAATATCTTTAACCAAAGAGTGTTGTTCTGAGTGGCGTCTGTGTAAATACAACATAGATTTTAGTGAGGCCCACCGACTGGAAATGGAGACAATCCAAGTTTCACCGATCTACAGCATCAACAAAGAACAGTCTCCATAAACCCACAGAAAGGAAAGAGAAAAAATCTCTGACCTCGGTGGGATTAAAACCCACGACCTAGGAAACATATCTATGTCACTCTAACCAAGCTACGTGGGATTTTGAAGGGCAGTTGGGTTAGGCTCAAGCCTAGAAATAACAAGAGTGTTGTCCCTGAGTGACATATGTGTAAATACAACTTATAGATTCAAGTGGGGCCATGCCACTGGGACGAACAAATCTTTATTTGTAATTGATGCTCTACCTTAGTTTTTCCAATTGTACTTATTGTAGTTTTAATACTGGGGAGAGTACATGGTACATGAAAAAAAAAGTCATGGTAATCAAATCATGTACCCTTTGAAGGTCATGAGCTTTGTAAGTCCTTGTAGAAATTGATGAAGGTGTTGCATTGTCTCTGTCTAACTTTTTCTGTTGTTTATGACATAGTTTATGTAATGTCCCTGCTTAAGTTTTTCATTTCTCAATTTTCTGCCCCTTCTGACTGCAGCCGGATTATTCAGCGAAGTGTGGAGAGAGCAAGGCTGTCCAAGCTAAAGGCCAAGCACAAAGCCAAATTACAGCAGTACTGCATGTTCTACAATCGTTTTGGTATGTTGTTACAAGGTTTGGCTTTTTTGTCTTTCTTTCAACAAAAATAAAAAAGGAGCATGCAACATCATATTGAACCTTTTGCAGAACATTACTTTAATCTACAACCAATTACATCACTACTTAACTAACAAATCAGTGTTTGCACACCAGACTTAGTATTCAACTAACGCACTATTCCTAACTTGACTGTGAGGATGTCTTCTGCACAGGTTGTCGAAACGTCAGTCACCAACATAACAGTCCTTCTCAGGACTTCACTAACCTAGATGATCTGACCATGCGATCTACTTTTACTCCTGATTTCAAACCATTTACCTTTTTATATTGAAATTTGTTGTAAATGTGGCATTCAAAGAAATTCCAAATAAAATTACACTCACCTCTAAAACACAGTTAAAGGAAAAGCTCTGGTTGCTAAGTGGTTACTCTCTCAGGCTGGGTCAAGAATGAACCTGTATTCTCAAATGTCCGCTAGCACTATGTTAAGATTTATTGTACCTGCCTCAAGGAATCTTACAGGTACCCTGTTGGAAAGTATCTGTTATTGGTTATTGAAACAAGGTCTGGGTTGTTCAAAGACTTGTGGAGATGCAGTGCTGTAAAACCGTGCGAGAGTTAGATCATTTTAATTCCCAGAGTTGAACTTGGTAATGCTATTATGTCTCAAAAAAACATCCCTTTCTTCACCTTGTTTAGCTTGCATTATGCTAGGAAAAGGGAAAAATCAAACTACTTTTGCTGTATTGAGGGAACAATAACAATGCTAGGTTATGGAAAATCGAGATAAGTTATGTAAAAAGTCATGGAATTTCAGAAAGTCAAAAGAGTACAAACCCTGAATACTGTTTAGGTTTTCCACGGAAAAATCTTGTCAAAATTCCAAAATTCCAGCTCAAATAAGTCTCTGTAAAGTTGAAAAAAAGAGTGTAGATTAACATTTTAACTCTTGGTTAAGGCTAACCGACCTTTAAATAACTGGGCTCAGAGTAACTTCAGTTGTATCCAAAGTTTATATGTGTGTGTATATTATGTTATACATGAATAATTGGTAACCAGTTGTAACTCGTTAAGAAAAGTCAAGGTCAGACATACACAGTTTGAACATGGTATATATATTAGATTATCCTCAAACATTTCTATTCACAGGAAAGTGTAACAAAGGGGACAGATGCCCGTATATCCATGACCCATCAAAAATCGCCATTTGTACCAAGTATGTTAGATAAATTTTCTTATAACCTTGTAAAAAACCTATCAATTATTATTAACTATATTACTACAGTCTTGAATTGATTTATTGATGTGTTTTAACGATGTTTGGTGTCTTATTTTGAATTGTAAAATGCCTTTCCAGGTTTCTTCGTGGTACGTGCAAGAAAACAGATGGCTCTTGTCCGTTTTCTCATAAAATTGACAAAGACAAGGTAATGAGGGTCATACTTTAATTAACTAGTTTCTTATTTTCAGATAATTGGTAGAGCATCAGAAGATGTGTTCCCATGGGTGGCTTCTGGTTGATCTTAATTGTGCTGGGCTCAATTGATATAGCATCAGAAGATGTGTTCCCATGGGTGGCTTCTGGTTGATC
>JAOBRD020644949.1:0-15196 GCA_027575215.2 Hydrozoanthus sils
TACTCCTCAGCTGGACTCTGCACACCGAGTATCAAGTCAATCGGCTGACCCCCCATTTCCAGGTTCTGTACCGGTTTTTCAGTCAGAGCCTCTTAATGTAATAATGAAACGCTAATTGATGTCTGATAGTCTTTAACGGTCGATTTAGCTCAATTGTCGATATTTTGCCGAAACTTTAATTACTTGCAAAAAGAACCGATATAACTCCTCAAAACGTTTACAAAAATATCGTCAGTGTCTATATGAATAAGCTTTTGATATGCTAAACGTGCAAGTCGCGTGGTTATCGATAATATAGCGTACAAAACCTCTTGTGTTTAAGGGAAGGTTGCAAGTTTGCATTTGTCGAGTAAATTATACTAAAAAATATTGGCATGACAGTGGACTATAGTGAATATGAAGTTCAGTTGTAAACAGGCCGGAGTCAAATCAAAGCGCTATATTATAGAAATGTGTCAAAAGACTTGATAATTTGATAAATTTAAATATGCCTTTATCATGACTAATTTTCTATTTTCAAAATTCATAAAACTAAATTAAAACAACTTTCTATGAACAATAAACAAAAGACGTTAACAAATGGGCATTTTTTGTCCGAAACCAGAAAACAATTTTTGCACTATAAGTCCTGTTTTCTGATCTCTATTCTACAGTTTACTGTGTAGTTAGCTTTAACAGCCAAACGTTAACAGCAAACAAACCTTAACTTTTTGAAAAAACTAACACTTTTTCATTTAAGAATCATGATCAGTGAGTAATTGTGCGAAGATAAAATATTAATTGCTAATTTGCTTTGTATACCGCTTAAGAAAACGAGTGGTTTATTCGTTGTCGGTCATTTCTATATTATATAAGTCAACCTCTTGCATCTTGTTTAAAGTGATTCCATGCCGGCAATAACTGAAAACGCAACAAAACCGTCCAATGGACTTGATTCAATAGCATGAACTTATAGATATAAACCGGCAAGCTATCGAAAGATAGGCAAGTTTGATTGTTTTGAAGCTCTTTGACGCATATTTTTAATGCTGAATCATATTTTAGCCTCAATATAGTAAGTAAAAAAAAACTTAAATATGACCTTCATTTGACTTGAAATCTTGTCTTTTCTTGAAAGAAAAGCCAGAGGTGATACATGTTATTGTCATATTGTTTTGCTTCGTTTCAACTTTCGTCAAGCCACGTCGTAATTGAGGGTAAAATTTATTCAAATGCTTCCAGTCTTCACCAAAGTTGTCGTAGCAACGAATGAACACAAAAAGAAATCCTTTTTCAAGCCAGATACACGTGTAGATGAAATAATCTTAAAACTTTGATTTGTTCCAAACATTTTTAAAACTCTCGATTCTTCTTCGACTCGATCAACTGTACAGTGGTGCAAGATAAATCGGCTGCCATATCCCAAATGCATCACATACGGGTTAACAATATGTTCCCAGTAATCCCTGGACTATTTCGCACTCGTTTTATCAAAAGCTACTTCGTGTTTTTAATGTCCTTTTGCCTTGGTTGTGCACTCACATACATGTTTTGTGGATCTTCAAACTTTCTTCCTGCATCTAAAGTTGATCAAGCTGTAAATGGAGAAGAAGAAGCCTCGAGCCGAGTACCAATGCGACATAATACAGCTGAAGTAGATCTAGACGGCAAATTTTTACAGGAAAGGACAGTAAAAAAGATGACCAAAACACCAGATATACCAACAGCTGTAGCGACAACCACAGTTGGACCGACAACCGTTAAAGCCACGAGAAAAGATAAATATCCGCCCCTAGTTGAGGGGGAAGGAAAAATTCTCACACCGCCAAGTGGATTTTGTGATGACGAGCAGTTCATAGTTTTTCTTGTGGTTACATCAAGCAGGAAATTTGCTGCTAGGAAATCGATTCGTTCATCCTGGGCAAAGAAACTAACTTCTAAAGTGTCCGAGAAATTTAAAGTTTTATTTGTGATGGGTTGCGATGAAGAAAACGATCGAAGAGTCGAAAAAGAGGCAAAACGCTTCCGGGACATCATTCGCGGTAATTTTCAAGATAGCTTTCGCAAAAACGAATATCACTCAGTAAAAAGTCTCCTCGCGCTAAAATGGGCTTACACGGACTGTGCTTCAAAGTATGTCATGTTATCTTACGATGATACGTTTGTAAACGTGGCTACAACTATGCAGTGGATAAAGAGCATTGAAGTGAACGACCCCGCGCTGGAGAGCAGCTACCATCAGGGCCTCTTTGCAGGGTACTGTCACGGCGCCACCGGGAGAGGGGCCCGGGTTGTTAGAAACCCAAAGAGCCAGTGGTACATTGCTAAGACGGAGTACTATGAAGATATTTTGCCGCCTTATGCTTCGGGAGCGGCCATTGTACTCTCTAAGGATGTTGTGGCTGATACATTGAAGATCTCTAAAGAGGTTTGTTGTTGTTTCTTGCTACAGGACTGGGAAGCCAGGGAGGGGAGGGAGGGGGTTACTGTGAAGACAATACTAAGTATTTATACTCTTAGGTGCCAAATAAAGGGGGTTAAAATAAACGGGGGTTAAAAATTTCTTAAAACTTTTTAGCCCGCGTAGCAAACGTTTCCAGTCGAAGTTTTGGACATGCAGGACTTCGACAACTTCAAAACTTCGACTGGAAACGCTGGCTAAAAAGTTTTATAAACTGAGAGTCCAAATAAACGGGGGAATGAGAAAAATTTCTAAACAAAACAAAAAGAACACAACAGAGACCAGCAAAGAAATGGATAAACATATTGAATTATTTTAAACTCTAGATTCTTGTTGATCGCAATTTGCTGTGATCGAGTGAAAGACGAACACAGAACATGATACTCGTCAAAAAATAATAAAATTTCTCGAAATTTTGACCACTTGATAATCGTACCAGTAATTGAAAAATCAATAAAAGGGGCCTGGGGAAGGGGGGAGGTCCTAGTAAAAATTGATCAAAAAATGAATAAGCGTCCCTGGACGTTTCTTTGGCACCTGTTCGCGCTAGTGATACTACGACTGATGTAGTTGGCCCGATCGGCTTCTGTTTCTAGCGGGGGAGGGGAGAGAAGTACTCTGTGGACATTCTGTTATCGCACAGCTTATAAATCTGAGACCATTGTTCTCGCTAGTGATGTCGAGAATTATGGCGAACGTTCAAAAAATTTCTGAAGTGGTTATTTGGGTTTTTGGATGTTTTGAAAACATCTTGCCAACTCGTGCCAGGGCAAAGATAGTTCTCTCTAGTATTGTTGTTTAGTGTTATTTATCATCGTCATTTATAATCATTTCATCTTTTCCAGTTTTATCTAAATTAGTTTTATCAACGTTGTTATCACCACCACCACCATCATCATCATCATCACTATCATTATCATGGTTATCGTCATCAGTACCCTATCATTATCATCATCACCATCATTATCATGGTTATCATTATCACCACCATAATCATCATCATCATCATCACCACCATCATCATCATCATCATCACCATCTTCATTATCACCATCATTATCATTGTTATCATCATCACCACCAGCATCATCATTATCATCACCATCATTATCGTCGTTATCATCATCACCACCCTATCAATATCATCATCATCACCACCATCATTATCATCGTTATCATCATCATCACCATCGCCATAATCACCATCATCATTGAATCATCTGTGTTTTTTTACTGCAGGTGAAGCTAATACACATCGGCGACGTCTACCTTGGGATACTGGCTCATAAAATGGGAGTAAAGTGCATGGACTTCTCGTCCAGGTTCGACACGGATTATACAACGATGCTCACCGAATGTGAAGAACTCAAGTTCTGTGTGGTAGGCTCTGTACCGTCCAAGGACCAGCTATATCTAACTCAAAACGCTATGCATTTACTAGATATTTGTGGAAAGAACGGTGAAAAGAATTAGTTCGACATTTTGCTATATAACTAGAAATGAAATGAACAGCCTAACAATCAAATTATATTATATGATCTGTGAAAGGAAAGCCAGGCGCGTAAAGGAACACACTGTCGTTGCGGCTCTTTCCAATCATTTCAACCCATTCTCAGTATTTCAAGTTTGCGCCATCATAAATTTGTCCGCAAGAGAGCTTTCAGCTTTGGATTACTAGTAGTCGCCGGAACGAGGCTTCCAGCTTACCAATGGCAAGCCATTGACTTCAACCAATCAGAATAAGCTCCCCGGCTGATGGTGATTTTCTAAACAAACCTGTCGAAACCTGTAAGCCACTTCACCCTAGAATTTAGACACACAGAACAGTTCTCAGTACTTACTTCATTTAATTAATCTGTATAATTAGCCGTCTCATCCCTGCTAGTAGCACCTTTTCCTTAAATTTTAATCTCGTAAAATACTAAATGTAGCACAACTATAAGTAGTATATATACTTTAAGGCCAGCTAGTTTACCGTTATCTAAATCCGATTCCTACGTCCCCAACGTAGGCTGTCTAGGCGTGAGAACCACACGAATGAACACAATTCAAAATGGTCGAGCCCCTCAAAGTGGACATTCGGATAAAAAGACAGCCCTGCAAAACGAACACCAAAACTTGGTCCCTGTCGTTTTTCAGTCATTTACCGTATTTCAAGTCTCTATAAGACGGACACCTCTCTTAAACGAACAGTTGAGGCCGGTCCCAAAGTGTCCGTCTAACAGTAGGCGGGTTTGATTGCAACGTTTAAAAAAACAGCAAATTTTTCAGCATAGTCAGAAGTTGCTGTGTTGAGTTAAACAAACTTGCAGTTTTTATCTGTTGGAACCGCATAACCGTTCAACATCCCAGTAATGGCAGAAACTCTCTCCATTCACCATGAGAGGGGCTGGGAACGAGGTTTGAACTTCTCTGTAACGTTTAGTTAGCATGTTTTTATTGAAGAAAATTTAGTTGAATAAATTAAAATTTACAACCAGAATGCAAGTTATAGTCGTTTCTTATTTTAAAAACACGCTGCCGTAAGCATGACTACTTGTTCAAAGAAAAATTGTCAAACCTTTTTCTGAAAGTTCCTAAACGAGTACATACGAAGTGAAACATTTGTTATCAGTGGATAGACCTTGCCAAATGAGGAACAGCGGTGAAAAAACTTTGGCAAAATCTTTTATCGTTCTCAAGATAATAACATTTAAAGTTCTTAATGGAAGAAGTCACGAGCAGTTCCAAAAAATGTGCGTTTTTTTAAAAATCTGCGCCCAATCCACAACCTTTGGATGAATTTGAGCCAAACTTGGAATGATGATCTATGTACCTCGAGATTCGTCATCAACCAAACATTGGGTTAAACGCACCCACAGGTTGTGGATTGGCAGCAGATTTTGAAATGTTGCAAATTTGTTGGAACCACTCGTACATTCATCGGTTGAGAACTTTAAAATGTTAATATCTCAAGAACCATAAATTTTTACAAAACTTTTTCACCCACATTCCTCATTTAGCAAGGTTTATCCACTGAAGTAATAAATTTTTTTCACTACAGTATACTCAATGTTCAGTGTACCGAGGCTATAAATTCTGCAAATGTGAGATATATGCCCATACCGTCTTTTATTTTTGAGTCTGTTTCAGGCTGCTTACGAGCTCTAAGCGGGGATTTATTCGAAAGTGGGACCATGACTCAATACAATCATTTGAAATAGGCCTTTTACAGTAAGAGGTCGTGTGGCCACACCTATGACGAAGTAATGTTGTAAATGGAAAGAGCGGGTTTGTATTCGTTAGAAGCCATAGTTTCAAACATCAAGTAGCCTCGTCTCAACCTTAAAGATAATTGAACCGTAAGAGAAATGAAAAAAAAAACTTTTAGGTCATTCCACCGAAATAGAACCTACCCTTAGACTTTTGTCAGTTTATCTATCTTATATGAACTTGGATTTTGAAATAAAAATCGGGGGTTCCCACACTTGTTTTAGAGTAACGGCACCTTGTTTATAAGCAACAATTCCTTATAACTTCTTATGATTATGTTCACGATTGCTTGCAAAAGTCACGTTTCCGAAGAGTGTTTCTTATTTGACACTGAGAATTGCCCTATTTCAGTTATTTTGCAAGAAGAAAGTTATTGCTTAGTTCAAAACAAAAGAAAAAGTTGATAGGTTGCCTTCATCGTTTATGAAGAAAAAGTCGAATTAATTATGTGGCAAACTCCAGCCATAAGGAAAAAGCCGCCATTTTTAAAGATCGCGCGCTAGCTTACGCGAGAAAGGAACTGCAAGTGGAAAGGGTTGGCAGAACCGTGACTGCAGTAAGGCGTTTTTTTTTCTTAGTATTAACAATGGACAGCAAAACACAAAACAAAGACATCTTGAATGCTTCTTTTAATTACACGATGAATACAATACAAACACGTATCTACTGATACAGTAGGACAGGTTCTTTCATACAAGAGGAAAAGCACTAATCGCCAACTACCAGACGATTCTTGTCGCGACACTTTTTGATTTATTTCTAGGACAGAAGAATGGTTATACTGAGTAGTCCCTGACAATTAAAGAAAAAAAATCAAGGCATTATTCGCTTCATGTCAAGTTTTCTGGTTGGCCCAGAACAAACTATAACGAAAGAATACGGTAAAGAACTTCAAGCGACTGCCAATCTTTAGCTTGTTGATGACCGAGACTAAAGGCAAGTACCCTTAAAAAAAACCTTGATTTTCTAAAAATGCTTTGGTTAATCTTGTGATAAATAACAACTCAAGGCGAACCAGAGGATCACAGCAACTTGCGCGTTTCTATCATTAAACAAAGCTAAATACTTTCTCGAGCCATTTAAGTGTCCAATTAAACGTGCGCTTTTTCCTGTTTTCTAAAGTCTTAAGCAGATGAGAGTCTTTGACTCCCCCTGGATAGGCCACTAATCCATCGCAGGTTAGCTCCCAGCAGAGCTGACACTAATTTGTACAGCTGAGTCGACTGGAACAAGTCGGGTAAAGTGTCTTGCTCAAGGACACAAAACAGTAGTGTGACCGAGGCTCAAACTCACAACCCTAGGATGACGAGTCCAACACACTAACCGTGCTCAGCCACTGCGCCACTGATTCATTACATTAAACACAAAACAAGAACAACTTGAGACTAAAGTTGCTGAAAAGTAAAAACAATGAACCTAAGCAAATCTCACTGTTTCATGTAAAAATATGTATTTGTAAGCATATGTCAGCTCAGCAATATCTAGATCTATGAATCTTGTTGTTATGATTGTTTAAATCCTGTTCTCTTCACTGGATTGTTGCCTTACTGTTATGAGCGAGGCAAGCTTTTCAAAGCCTACCCGAGTATCCTCGATATTCCGGAGAGAAGATGGGTAAACAAGCCACTCCCTGTTCCCGGCAATCGCATCAAGGTTGAATATTCTCTTTATCTGTAAAGAATTCAAAACTCTAACGTTGCTTGGTCACTGACAACACATATTGGGACTCAAGCGACTTATGCCACCAACTGAACTGTTTCTCACTCTGTCTATTAATTGTTTTCACAAAAGGGAAAAAAATTATCAATTTTTTTGCCATACATTTTCTTTATTTAAGAAATAAAAAAGTCAATGCAGCATGTGCGCTGGTAATAAACTGGAATATTTTTTCAATTGGCCTAATGAAGAAAAAAAAGGCACGAGAAGTTCCCCCCAGTCTATTTTGAAAAGTAAGTAACCAAATGACATGAAACTTAGTATGTGTAATAAGTGTCAAGTATACTTCCAATTAAGTATAGTCACGTGGCACCATTTTGGTTTCCATGCCTACCATAGCACACTATTACCAAGTATTAAATCAGTATTGTTCAATGATATTCACCCAAATGCTACAAAATCAACATAAAAACTCTGCACTTGTAATAAAGTCCAATTATCTTTCAACAAATTAGTAAAGCCTCATGATCTCTAATTGAACTCCATGGCAATGATAACAAAAAATTGTCAAAACTGCAAAACTGTCGACACCAAAATGTCGCAAATGGTTAAGAATAATGACATTTCACTTGGCAAGGTAGTTGCCGTGATCAACTATCTCTTCTGGTAATCAACAAAGTTAATTATGTTGCCTTGGCATTGACTTCCGAATATCTAAAATGGTAGCCATCAGCCCAAGTTTTGGACTTTGTAAATTTGTTCAAAAAAATTATAAAAACTGCTGACCTTGTAACACAGACATTAAATAATTAAGTTCCAGTCATTTTTTTCAGGCAGATCACCACTTTTAAAAGCAATAGGTGAGTTTTGAGGTTTCTTGTGATCATCAACAAAGATTTAAAGAATTGTTGTTAATCAAAGAATAGTTACAAGTGCCGAAGTTTTGGCAATAGGTAAAATAGCACATTTTTTTTGTCTCCAAAAAATTGAGGGGAGGGGGGGTCAAAATGACCCCTCCTCATACCTTCTAGGGTTAACATACTTTTTACTCCATGTAGAGAAATACATTATTTTTGATTGGTTAAAATAAGCATCAGCTTTTCTTCCTTTTATTGGTTCAAACTGCTTAATATATAAATTGAACTATGACCTTATTTGTGGAGGGGGGGGGGGGGTTAAGAAGAGGCTACTAATATTTATTAAAATAATTTATCCTCACTTCCTCGACGCTTTTAGAGTCTTTTATGTCTTGTTTATTAACCAGAAGCAACAACGGTATTTTAGCCAGGGAGGGATGGGACAAGGCTCCACTCAACTCACTCGCAGCAAGTTCTAAATCATCTTCACTGTCACTACTGTCAACAACAAAGATCTGAAAGAGAAAACAACTGTTACTATTGCCAACAACAAAGATCTGAAAGGGAGATCTACTGTCGCTGTTGTCAACAACAAAGATCAGAGAGGGCAACTCAGCAAAATAAAATCAAAGAAAAGGCGGAAGACAAAGACTTCACAGACTGTGTATATAATCATTGTACTCATAGCTTTGTACATACCATTCCCTCTGCTCCATTGTAATAATGCTGCCAATATTTTCTCACATTGTCTCCTCCTAAATAGTCATGTAAAATGTTAGCCAGGTATTAACAATGTATTATCCATAAATTGTAAAGTGCACCAATGACAATTTAATTTCAAATTCTTTCAAAACTATGTCCTTCTTAGTACGCTCTTGAAATACATGTATTCTTAGATCATAAAGTTGACTTAAAGTCAAAAATTGCTGAAAGGCATTACTGCTTGGCTATGTAAAAACAACTCAAACACTGACTTGTAATTGTTTAACTCTAGCTTTCAGTGCCATAGGCTACCAAAGTCCAGGGTGGGAAAGGCCCCATTGACAACTTCTGCTGACAATTACAACATTTCCAAATTTCATTAAAAAAATTTATACACTTTCACTGTCATAGGCAACAGAAGTCAACAGATTGGAAAGGTTCCATTTTCAAGTATGGCATTCAGTGCTACATTTCATGAGAAAAATGGCACTAAAAGAGTACTTAAAACCCAAGCAGAAAACGAAAAACATAACATCATTGACATAACAGGCAAAAAGCACACCTCCAAGTTCTTTCACATTAAGTATTGCCTCTTGTAGCTGGACTACCTTCACTGAAAAACCTGAAAAAAATTAATTATCAAATCAACTTTCTGAACAATAATTAATAGCTGTGTGCTTTAATAAAAAAAGTGATGAATTATGAATTTTTGATTCTATGGAAATTTTTACTGATAATTGGAAGTTTTTGATCCAACTGCAATTTTGTTTTACCTAAACAGTAAGAAGCAAATCAGGCCATGTAATATGTGAAATGACTAGACTAAGATTGTACCAAGTGCTGACTGACATAAGAAATTTGTAAATAGTTTGATTATAGAACCTTTATGTGAACTGTGGCCTTTGTTCTATGGAGAAGTTAGGAAACTGCAGAATGATCTGAAAGCCATACTCTGAACAGCTGCACATACTCGTAAGGTTAGTATAAGGTAGTGCCACCCTCCCCCTCAGGGAAACGTGTTACTTACCAGTAGTTGGTTGTATATCATCAGTTGTCTCAGCACTCAATGTTGCTAATAGAAAAGATTTACCAGCTCCTGTAAGTCCAAGGGCAATAACAGAGTATTCTGGCCTTAGTTGTGGACTCTCCTTTCCACATAGTTTCTGACAACACTGTTTAGCAGACAGAACGAACAATAGAGATGCTGAGCCTTACACACAGCAAATGTTGGATAACAATTCACTTTTCAGAATCCAAAACAATTTTCATTTTAGTAAATTATTGTTCAGTTGTCTTATGGTGTGAGTCGTTAAGGACCTCAATGCTTCAATTGCTTACTGCTAGTCTTCTTCAGGTGGTGTGTAGATTGAGCTTGTTTGCTAAAATAGGCTTCGGATTGGTGCGTTATCAAATGCGTGCAGTATCTTGGAAGGATCTGCTATATATATTTGATGTTTGTGCACAGATGCAAGCCATGCCTCAATGGGTATCTTAATTATGCCCCTGTAGCTGTTAATGTGATTTGGATAGAACTGAAGCTATGGTAGATTCTTTCAAGACACTGTGTGCATTTCACATCACACTGATCCAATGCCTATTTAAGCGATAAAGATCACAGCTTATGTGTCTGAACAAGACTAGCAATAAGCAATCAAAACATTATAGTCCTCAACCACTCACATTGTGAGACAACTGAACAAGTTTACTATAACTATCTTTATCCACAATGAATAATCTCTTTAAATTAATTTTTATATTAATGGCTAAGATAGAATCTGAAAATCATGTTATATAAAATAGAAATTATGCAAAAAAAGTACAAAGAAAACAAATACTTATCACAACCCAAGTTATCACATGGGGTTAGCTTATAAGTGGTATAAATAATGCAAAGTAGACAGTTACTTTCAGTTTAAAGTAAGTGTGGCGACTGTGTAAACATCTTCAAATAAAAAAGAAAGGTCTTTTGCTTTTACCAAAGAGTCTTAAATATTTTCACTGGTTGATTTTGAGGCATTTATCAAAACTCAAAAGTAGTTGGGCTTAATTCTTTGGAAAAAATCTTTTTAAAGCAAAGTTTCCAGTTTCTTAATCTATTTAGTACAAGAACCCTTGACAAGCAATTTTCAGAAGTTGAAGTTTTATACCAAAATTATAAAAATTAATATAGATCTAAATGATGTAGTGTTTTTATAACTAAGCTTCAAACTTCAAAATTATTAACACTATTGAAATATACCTTGTAATTGCTTGCTTATACATTATAAAATATTTTGTAAATTTCCAAGCGTTTCACCTCTGCCTTCTAAGCTAAGCTCCTTAAAGTGCCTATGATATTAAATATTTTATCATGTCAGTGGAAAGACCTTTCTAAATGGGGGGCAGCAATGAAAAAATATTGTCAAAATCTGTTATGGTTCTAGAGATATTAACATTTAACGTTTTCAATTGCTGAAGTCAGTTGTTGGACTGGCAAATTTTCAATAATTTCGAAACCTGCTGCAAATCCTATTCCTTAGACGAAAATACATCACCAGCCCAAGTTTGGCTTAAAACCAATCAAGGGTTATGGATTGGCAGCAGGTTTCAAAAAATTAAAAATTTGCCTGTCCAACAACCAATGCCATCAGTTGTAAACATTAAATGATATCTTGAGAATCATGAAAGATTTTGGCAACATATTTTCACCGCTATTCTTCAATTAGCAAGGTCTATCCGCTATCGTAACACAATATTTCGTGTCACAGGCACTTTAAAACATTTTAAATTTTTTTCTAATCAGACTTTTTCAACGAACCGTTTAATCTTACGTTTCAGCAGCTTAAGGATAATTTTAATTCAGTTTTCACAGAAACACTATATTCAATGTTTTCGCTTGAAACAATTGAATCCACTTGGGCCCAAGGCGCACTTGAGGCCGAATGTTTTGATTCGAACGGTTGACTGATCAACTAAATGAACTGAAAACGGGTTTTCACACTTACAAAAAACACGCAAAATAAAAAACTCGAACGACAGAAAGGTTTAAATTAGTAGCACTATTTTAATACTCCAGTTAGTTCATCGCGAAATAAATGATCCATACATGCGCAATTTTTTTAAATTCAAAAGTTCTTTCTAATTAAAGCAAGATTTACTGTTTCTAAGTAACGTCTAAAATCTTACCCGAAAACAACCTATTCGACAAAACGCACATAAAAGGTGACACCACTGGCATTTTGAAGACATGACTTCTTGTTAAAAACAGCTTTTCAATGTCGGAAAAGTATCCTGAATTTCATTTCAAAGTTACAGCCATAAAATGTAGTTTTTCAAAGTTGCATAACAGACACTGTTTGTAACTTTGTTTCAGAAGGTCCGCCATTTTTGAAATCGTTAAGCGACGAGAGGGATTGGTGAGAGCTAGATAAACCACGTGACTATCTTCAGTCTTCCTCCGGGATTACGTGTCTCGTGTGGGATGGAGTGAATGAGCACAAGATCAAGAGACGTAGAGGCGGAAAGAAGTTGAAGATTTGTGATTTCTTTATACGCTTTTGTCAGTTCAAACTATTTCACCAGCATATTGAATAATACGCATGAATCAAGATGTCTTTAGCAGGCTTCAAGAAACAAATTAATAAAGCGAATCAGGTAAGCAATAATATTTGACTGTGTTTACGCTTTGCTTCCAAACACTCATTCGCACAGCTCTGTTGTTGTTTTGTAATCCAAAATTTCAGCTTCAAGAAACTCGCAAAAATACGCTCTTAGGAAGATTATGACAGCTTGAGCTATTTGTTTTTTTTCCTTCACGAGTATGTGAATGTTACATCGTGGATATGCGTATGTTTTCCAGAGAAAGGTGATGTATTAAAATTCGTGTGTTCTATTCCGGGGCGATGTTGTCATTTGTCAACTCTTTATTGCAGTACATGAGTGAGAAAATAGGAGGCGCGAAAGGATCTCAGTTGGACGAAGATTATATTGAATTAGAAAGAGTAAGTGTTGGTTATGTAGCCGTTTTATGAAATTTCTTATTGTTTTGAAATAATTGGTGAGCATTCTACTTCATCTGAAAATGTGCGTAATTAAGAAGTCCGAATTTTCTAATTGCCTTATAGTTTACACACAAACAGCTGTTGTCGATGTACATTTGCACCTACTAGTTCTTCATTAAAAGTTCTCAAATTTCCGAGAACCCAAAATTTTCCGATACTGGCTTGATTTTCTTTCGGCTGTGCTTTTGTCGAAACTGGTTTAGGCTAAAAAACATAAGACGTGTTCTTGTAAAAGGATCCGGAAGTCGATATGGTGGTGTTTTGTTTCTGTGTTGATTTTAGCAGTCGTAGCCAAATATAATAATATGTCAGCTTTCGAAGAGGAAATCACTTGGGC
Source organism: Hydrozoanthus sils (assembly GCA_027575215.2). Classification (NCBI taxonomy): domain Eukaryota; kingdom Metazoa; phylum Cnidaria; class Anthozoa; order Zoantharia; family Hydrozoanthidae; genus Hydrozoanthus; species Hydrozoanthus sils. The sequence continues at coordinate 13,285 of JAOBRD020644949.1, forward strand.
AAAGTTTGAAAGTCATGAAATCTTAAGTAAGCGACTAGATTCTTGTCAGGAGTAAAAGGAGTTTAAATTTTGCTTTGCTGTGTGTACATCAATCGGCTGTGGAGCTTATATAAGTTTATAAAATGGAAAGGCTCGAATAAGCGGCAGCTTGTATTGTTGGGTTTGTTGGAAAGAACAAGCAGTTTTGAGTGCAATAGCCAAATGAAGAACTTTCATTAAAGCATAACAAATAAAAGTTGAAGTTTTTATGCTTATTCAGCAAAAACTTAAAGTGCATATGAAGGGAAAAATTTTATTACTTCAGTAGATAGGCCATGCTTAATGAGGAATAGTGATGAAAAAATTTTGTCAAAATCTTTTATGGTTCTTGAGATACTAACAATCAAAGTTCTCAACTGATGACGCCATGTATGCTTACGACAGATTTGCATTTTATTTAAATCTGCTGCCAATCCATAACCTTTAGATGTATTTAAGACATTCCTGGAGGATGAGGTGACCTTTGAATATTTGCTTTTGTTTATCATTAACCGGTAGATATGATCAATTCAAATAATAGAATGTCAATTGTTTCTGCTTAAAGTATTTTTTTCATTGCAAATTTTGCCTACAAAGTTGTAGTCAAGGGGCCTATTTTTGCAGAAATTTTGATATTTGAGACTTTTTCTCAGCAAGCCGCCGTACTACTGATGTTGTGGTTTAACGCCTTTTTGACATTTGTGGTATACACATGTTTGCTTTCCAACAGTGTCCCTTTCTGGATATTTTATTTCAGGTCACATTCGCAATCACTTTGCAGGCAACTTCGGCCGGTTGATTAGTGAGAGCTAACTCGTAAGTTTAGAAAGAGATTTTGTTAGCAGTGGTTATATATCATTGATTTTCGATGCCCGTAATCAGTTAAGACAATTTTGATTGCATATCCGTAACACCATCAACCAAAGACAAAGTTGTGCGGGAGTTCAAAAAGAAATACCAGAAAATAACAGGACGAGTTTTCAATTATTTCAACATTAGTTTTCTCAGTTGTGTATCGGTTTCAGTTTACTGCATTTGTCTTTCAAGCTGGATCGACGAAAGATATGTTAACATTGATTTTGCCTTCCTTCGTCATCGTTTCTCGCCGTTTGATTTGCCATTCCAGGCCTTCTAACTTGTTCAAGTCGAAAGGCAGCACAGCCTACTTCCTTAGCCTAACCCCACTTTTCGTGTAAAAATTGAGTTTATTCTTGTATTTCTGTTTCAATAAATTTCTTGAGCTTGCTTCCTTCCATGCTTTCGCATTTGCTTTGATCATTTCTGTCAGCAACAATCATAGGTGTCGTTGCTAGGCAAAGGGGTGTGATGCATCATTACAGAACATCTGATTGGTTTCCTGCCAAGTAAAAAACGACTAAAAATGCAGATTTTGCCATTTTTGGGAGGTAGATTTGGCATTTTGCCACTGGAAAACTTGTTGCCAGCTCACCTGTATCGATGTGAACAAGAACAAGATGGCAGTGGAAAAGTTTGAGTGAAAGATTGCAGATTTTGGCCTATTTTTCAAATAATTTCTTACACAGGGGCTGAAAACGAAGGACATTTTTAATGAAGGATTTATTGGACATTTCACTGTGAAACTTGGCATGAAGATTCTAGAAGAGAAAAGAATACTGCAGTCCGCCTGAAGTTAACAACATAGCGATGTGATAAACATTTTCTTGGAGTTTTTCCATAAAAACCAATCTATAGTTCATGGATTACAATTTTTTCTGGCAGACTGCGGTCAAAAATTGTATATTATGGTTGGGATTGCGTGTATCAAAGCACAATCAATAATTATTAAATCTCGATCGACAATTTCAAATTTTCTCTGGATGCGCTTTTTTGGGGGGGGGGGGGGGGGGGGGGGGGGGGGGGGGGGGGGGGGGGG
>JAOBRD020645164.1:1229-15194 GCA_027575215.2 Hydrozoanthus sils
TGTATTAGTTCTTGGCAATACACTTGCATCCAAGATTGTATTAGTTCTTGGCAACACACGTGCATCCAAGATTGTATTAGTTCTTGGCAACACACGTGCATCCAAGATTGTGTAAGTTCTTGGCAATGCACTTTCATCCATCCGTTTTACATGACTTAGTATATGTAAACGCATGGGACCAATTAAAGTTTAGGACTAGTTTCACGAGTTTTCAGTTTGGAAAAAATTTGAAAATACAACTGAAATTAATCCTAAGTTTTATAAGGAAGATGCGATTACATGTTTATGACATCGACAGCAAAATTCTTCATTTTCCGCGGTAAGCCCCAAGAAAACGTAGCCAAGGTTATTTATCTTACGTTTGCAATTTCTTGAAACATTCCAAAACCTTCGAAAACGGTTTTAAATATTTCTAATATTTTTCGCGGTACCGCCACGAGAAAGCGCTGTTTAACAAATTTTATTCACCCCAAGTTCTTCGAGTTTGAAAACCTTTGCAATCTCTGGAAACATTCGGAACGGTTCAAAAACGTTTCTAAGGCATTTTATGATTTCCAAATTTTTTTGGGAGAAATGGAATGGTTTGTCTTTTTTTGTGTTTTGCTATAAAATGTTTAAAATGATAGGCTAAAAAGGATTTTGGACTTTTTTCAACGTTTTCGACACTGTGGTCATCTTCAGTAAATGCTTCAAATTTGCATACGCTTGATGATTTGACCCCATTAGAAGTAATTCCCGAGGGGAGAGGTTTTACAGTGAAAAAATTTACTTGTCTGTTTAAAGCTGGAACAATTATTCTTGTAATATTGAGACATCTTACATACCTTTTTCTTTCTCTCGCTCTTGCTTCATTTTCCTGATCTTCTCGTATGGGTACAAGGGTTCTCTTCTAGGAACTGCTATGTAACAAGAAAAAGCAAACCAGTAGTTTGACAAAGACAGTTTATTGCCCCTGAGAATTTTAGTCGCGGATTCACTGCAGGGGATTGGCGCTTATCCCAATATTGGGTTACATTATGGCCACTGCTGAGTGGCGCGTAATCATTGAGTTTATTATTGTGAGATGTAGGGTATTCTGTAAAAGGACTTTTATGAAAATTTAACAGAGACGTTAATATAAGATACAAGACGTTTATTGAATCATTTGTGGCTTTATAAAGCAGATTAACGGCTAAACCTCGAATAAGGGGAATTATTATCCGAGAATATGATCTAGAATTCAAAACAATAATTTTTTATTTTTTAAAGCATCACATTTTTGCTTCTTTCAAGTTTTAGCTTTTTATTTAGTTTCTTTTTATTATAGAAATTTACTACTTACTACTTTTTATTACTTATTACTTTCTTACTTATTTATACAGCTCAGTTGGCCTACACAACTTTTTTTTTCAAAATATTGCAAAGAAAATGGACTTTGAGGACACCGCAACAGTTAAAACACTTACTGTAAGCACTAAATAGAAAAAAATGTATGATAAAATAGTATAGGAAAGGTGTTTGGCAAGGGTTATGCCATTTAAGGTTTTTTTTCAAATTTCTTTATCATTTTTTACTGTGCTTATGAATATCTTATTTAATATATCGATCCTTGTGAATAGTCGATAGATAAAGTGGTGCATGTTCTGTAAGCCACCTCTTCATTAATACGTGTTTTAAGGTAACATTAAGGTTAAACTGTACCATATTGGCTTTTAGTGCCTGTGCTTTTAGGCCCAGCTTTCTTTTTCGTCTTGGTAGAAACTACCCGGCCCTCGCTAGCCACGCCCTTTGAGCGGCGCTTAGAACCAGGGGGTGCTGTCACGTTATTGAAAGGTAAGCACACACACTGTTTAAATCCAAAACTCGTGAAATCGTAACGAATTAAACTTATTGTTTGAAATACAGCAACATTTTTTATAATTAATTATAGAGGCTTATATACTAGTAGTTATGTATTTTAGGTTCAAATGACAAAACGCATCCTAATGGAAGGTTACACGGGTTGTTATAACTGTGGAGAGATCTGAAAAAGCAACTTTAAGTATTCTTTATTTCATACCTTTGAAAGGTCGCTACATAGATTGAAACAACTGTATGCACCTAAATTAAAGATTACGTTATTAAACGACCAATATATGTTTTTTTATATTTTCGACAGTGAGTTGATTTAACAATAGCCGTCCGTAGGAAAACGCATATTGTTAAGATGTTAGTAAAATTACTCAGCTAATTATAGAGTTTCCGCTGTTCTGATTGATGGAGGCTGACGTTATGTGCCAGCTATAATCACCTCGAGCGAGGTGTGGGAAAAAAATTCAAAATGGCCGCCTCGCGTTCTGTGGATTTTTCAGGGAAAGCAATAAACGTCATAAAGGAAAGCTATTACGAAAAGCACTAAGACTGAAACAAAGTTCGATCGGGAAAACATTTTTTAAAGGTAAAACAACATCATTATGACAAATGTGCTAATTAGTGAAAAATAAAACTCCAGAATGAGGAAATGTTTGAGATATCGGTACACGCGACTGAGCAAATAACAACATTAAATGAAATTTTCACAAATTTTGGCAATGACTATTTCTTTTCTCTGACGATCACCCGAGTAATTTTACTAAAACATTTGTTTGCCTCACGCTCAGTAAATATCTGGGTGACGAATATTCACTTCACCTTCGGCGAATAGACGTTAAATAAAAAAAGTCTTATTATTTATAAAATGATACTTATTCGATTGAGGGCTTTTGCTCACAGCAAAGTAGGCCGCCTACACAACCCACCGACGAGTTTAAAGACAAGCGCTCATCCGATCCTACACCATCGCCTGATAAAGACTTTCCGCAGCAATCGAAAGGTTGCGTTCGTTTAAGTATGACCGAAATCTTGGTACAACCGAACCGTTCTATTATTTATCTTCCACGATGAACAATAACTTAACTTTATTAAGACTTATTATTATCTGAAGTAGTGCCACTCGAACTCTTGCTGAATAAGAATCTTTTACTGACACGACACATTCACAAACAGTGCAAGTAATACGAACATCACTCTCGTCTCAAGTGCAAGAGACAGACACCTTTTTGCTTACTGTAAAACTCTGGTGGTGTCCACTTCGTGATTGGATCGCATTCGCATTTCCCCTCACTCGTCCATGCGCTGACCTGTAGGTACCATAGGCTCACATTTTATGGTGAATTGATACGTAAGTGGATATGTACATAATAATCGAAACTTTTGAAAGAAATTGATCATTCTCAAAAGGAAGGCGGTTGTACAATTTACCACAAATGCATTGCGAACCATACATCGCTAAAAGAAGCTCAGGGAAGGTGACAACTGGTAAACCTCTTCCTTGTACTAACAACACCATGTGTGTGTCAAGTTTGAGGTTAACAGATTCTCGCTATGCATTTTTATGGGCATTTTTAGACCTTTATGCGCTAGGAATTATGGGTAAGTATACAAACCACCATCTTCTGGGAGATCGTGGATTATACTCTCAAGAACAAATTGGTTTCCTTGTGGAAACTACTAGAGAAAGACATGCATGCACAGTCATCTACATTTATACAAACATAAATATACATTCAAAGACACCAAAATTTATACACACATACATACTGTCGCAAAACCAAAGAAAATCGAGCTATTCAGCCCTTTGGCTTTTTAAATATCCCCATAGGATAAAAGAATGCTTCGCTTTTAACTAGCCTATCTTCGTTACTTATTCTGACCCTTCTGTCTCAGTTTTCTATTTTTCTGACTTTTTCCCCTTTATTTCCCTTTGTTTTTATACCACCCATCTGATTGGGCAAGCCTTGCCCTGAGAAAAAATGCAGACGTGCTGAAAATCGCACGCCTCCGTTCAGTTAGGCGTGCGGTGGCGTGCGATTTTTAATAATTACATGTTTAACTGTATTTAAATGCGAATTTGACACTTTAAAAAATCGTTATTTCAGCTAAAACAGTTTTTCCTTTTGCATAAAATGTATTTCAGCAAACATGTTATTTCAACAACTGAATCTCTGAGTACAAGCCGACCTTACATTATTTTTAGATAAACTTTTTATTGAAGATTAATTATCATTAACACTAAGGAATGATTTAGGAAATCTTTTAGAGAAAAAAAACGTTCTTGAGAGAAGTTTACTTTACAAGTTTAGTTAGATCAAGGTTAAGGACAAGATATAACATAAAGTGTTAGTTATAATATTCTTAAATTGTGATTGTGACGAAGTTTTCAATTTACATTTCAGTTTGATTTTTTTCGTATCACGAGTAAGGATTTTAAGTTTAGACAACGTTCATAAGATAAAATGCATTGCAGACAAATAATCGAATTTACTTGATACAAAACTACATGACTAGCTTTTCCAGTTGAAACTTGAAATTTTTTCAATAGTAATGTAGGAAGTTCGAAAAACAATCAGCGGACCAATCAGTACTAGGCATTCCCACGCAACAATGTCTCTTGAAATCGACTTGAACAACATTCATTGAACCGTGAAATTGTATCTTTTGAATTGGGGCAAGTCCTAAGAAAGTCGTTCAGAATGTTAGAGTTTCATGCGTATAAATTCCCGTGTAAAACAATCCCGTTTTGCTCGTTCGGGTACAATTAAATTTAGATTCTTAGGTCTGGTTGTCGATTTATTTTAGCAAGTTTTTTTTTATGTTTATATTACACAAGTTATCGCCCAAGTGTAATACAGTGAATATCAAAGAAAACCACATACACATGCAATTTTAGGGATCTATACTATCAAATAAATGCTGAAAATAAATATTTTGTAGTCTTTCGAAGTCAACATTAAGTGCTGGGAGAAGCCATTCAACTGTTGTGGAGTTTGGATCACGAAAATTTGTTTATTCTTCAAAGATGTATTTCTTGTTCAATGAGTTTCTAAATCTCATCTCGGCTCAGTAGCTCGATCTTGGCCTTTTTATCACTGCATTGTTACCCTTTCTTTTGTTATGGTTTTGCTCTGAACGAGATTATTTCTGGCTACAATCTCGATCGTACAGCGCTATGATCTACCGCCTCGCTCGCTCACTCGCTTTTTGGCAATAATAAGTTTTAAATATTTGATGTTTTAGACGTGCGGAAAAACGCTCGCTTCAAGGCATTTAGGCGTGTGCGGGGACGTGCGCGAGCGATCGCACGCCTCTCAGGGCAAGGCTTTATTGGGCAACCACTTTTTGCATTACTAAAAAACACCTCTGACAACTCTCAACTAATTGTCATTCACACACTTTACTCCGACGACGAAGGAAGTACCTTCTAATTTTTCCCAGGTGCATAACTTAATCACCAAACTTATTTCAAACGGATTGCTTATAGCATGCAGCAATAATTCTATGAAATCTCTTCTGATTCTCAGACAAAGTCCTTTTAAATATCACTTAGAGCGTCGTAACTTAGAGATCGTAGGATAAATTCATTAAGGAAGTCACCTCATTAGTTAAGGTCTAGCTATACAACATCTATTATCAGAAAGTAAGGTTTTCAAATTCAGCTAGTCTTGCATAAATACATTATAAACATTACTTACGTGCAAACATACATTACAAGTACATAAACACTTACAAATGCACCAAACAAAACATAAAACATTACGGAGTGGACACAACATATATTGATTCGAGTGAGGCCTTCGAAGTTTCGCTGATCTACAGTATCAACAAAGAACCCCATAAACCCATGCCACCTAAAGGAAAGAGAAAAAATCTCTGACCTCAGTGGGATTCGAACCCACAACCTATGAAACAGATCTTCGTCGCTCTAACCAACTACGAGTTACGGGGCCAGCTGGGAGGTTGGTCGTGGGATTTAATGAGAGTACAACTCAGCCCAAGCCTCTTTATGGAGTGGGTTTATTGAAAAGGATACGATAGAAAAGAAAAAAAAAGGTCAAGTCAGGTCAATATAGAGTAAGATGGGATACAAAAAAAAAAAAAAAGAAAAAGTTAGAAAAAAAGAATCTTTATGAAATTATAACAGTTAGATTAAAGCAATTAGTCGTGTCTATTATTTTTGTTACACTAAAATGTACTCACGATTATAATGTACTCTGTTTTTGGCTTGAGAAATTTGGCCGTAACAAACCGTTCCACACCAGTGTAAATTATCTGTTAAAAAGCAGTAAGAAATGCAGGTAGCTTTAATTCAGTGTTCCCACGCTCAAGCTTACTATGAATAAAATTTCAAACAGTTACCTGTCCATTTACTTTCACTTCATAACTATTAATTCTTCCTAAGGCTCTTGACGGAGGCTCCCAAGAAATAAGTATTTCGTGTCTTCCTAAAGCCTGCACACAAACATTGACTGGAGCGAAGGAACCTGTTTCGGAAGCAACAATTCATTTATCACATAGGTTACACAATCTAAACTATAACAGTGTCAATGTCATTAAAAAATACCTGTTGATCAATCCACTTTGCTGAGGCTTTGATATCTTATAAAAGAATTGATATTTTTGTAAGAAATGCTAAGAAATACGACGAGTTTTTAACGAAGGTATTACCGTAACACCACAAGTTGGCTGTAAAATTTAAACAAGCTACCGTAAAAAACAGATTCAGTTGTTCAACGAACTTCTGAAGCTTAAGTCTCATCAAAAGGCAATTTCTACGTTATGCTTTGTTAAAATTTCCAAGAGTTTTTGAAAATGCAAGCATAATGTGTAGAAAAAAGGATTTCTGACGAATTTTAAGATCATCTTTAATCTATCATTTCACTGTACCTTACTTTCTCAGTGTTTGAAACTACAGAGATTCAGTTCATTAATTATTTGCTTCGATATTTAGGATGTCAGGCTGAAGACTTTTGGAATATATGGAAGTCAAGTTCCTCTGCGTCTTTCGATTCTTACATTCTCTCGCTCCAGGACACAAAAAGACAAAAAAATACGACCGCCTAAGACAAAATGTTGGCGATAGAAAACCGGATCGTGATTCGAACACTCAGTAAAGCAGGCAAATTAACCTGCTAGTACTCCTGTCAATTAAGTTTGACCTCCAATCGCAGAACAGCACACGAATGTCTGTATTGTCTGACGTCAAATCGGTCATGTTGGCGCCCTTGAATATGACAATTTTGATAATTTCTTCAACCTCGTACCCAGGCTCGTTTCACTCCCGTGAGCGAAATGAGCCTGGGTACAAGATTGTAATTCCTTTCTTTCGTTTAGGGAGCCAATATGGCCGCTTCGTCTTTTGTTTTTTGCGTCTCTTAGGAGTGCACTCAAATTTTTAAGACGCGCGAGGTTTGATATAATGACGCCAAAGCGATGGCTCTTCGTCTTTCTTGTTGAAGGTGTCTAGGTAATCCAGCACAGTGTGTTGTTTTTTTATTTCATAAAGTTATATCGTTATAAATTACCAGGTATGTTGAAACGCATAAGATTAAGTAGGAGATGACTTACTTCCTTCCTATAATTTTTACTAATATGGTAGACACAAAAGACAAATATGCTTATCTTACTTCAGTTTTGTACACCAGCTTACCTAGGCCCTCAGTTTTTGTTGTCAAAACTGCAGCATCACCACGCCCCTTGCTCGTTAAAGCAAAAACCTACGGCAAAGTGAAAGCAAAAGCTCAAGTTTGTGTTGCATATAAACATTATGTTTCATAGGGGATGCAAAAATGATCAAAATTTCATCCGCAAGTCTCTAAAACTTCGATATGACGCGAGCCAAGTGTACAGCAAGTTTGACTGATTAAATTTACGCTGAAACAAAAACCGTAACTTGGTTTCTTGATTAACTGTAGTTTAAGGTTCTTGTCTGCCTCGTGTGCCTGCGTTTAATGCTGTGTTGGTGGGCCAACAACAGATAAATTAGTTCAATAAAGCTTACAAACCTGAATCATGAATTCAGTATCAGCAGGTAGTCCAGATGCAATGAAAGAGTTTTCGTGGGTCTCAAGATAGGTAACTTTACCTATAAAAACACGTATGAACAATTGTTGGAGCTAGACTCTGAAACCTATCTAGCTAGCTTCTTAGGAAAGTAAGTTTCCAACCTGTTTTAAATTTCATAAGCAACTGAGTTTTGTTTCTTATACAAAACTATCAACAGCGCAACAAGCCACACAAGTTTTAGTTTTCATACCACACAGCACAAAAAGCAAAGACAACAACAAAGAAGTACTCAACATAAGTTGTAACACGTTGCATGAGTACAGTCTATCGTTATAAGCTGAAAATGACTTGACCAAGTAGCCGTTAAAGCACACGGTCTAACATAGTACGAAGAAACTAAGGTTGCTTTTCTTTGGTACAATCTAAATCCGATTGCTTAATCCGGATTGCTTAATCTAGATGCTTGGATTATCGGTGATATTAAGGAACACAGAATCTGAAATTCGATTTTTTATCGTTCGTTACATTGAAATTGAAATGGCGGCATGGAATACAGCAAGGCGATATAAGACTACTCACATTTTAGTTCAGCTCTAAATGCCAACTACAAATTCCGAACACCGAAAGACAGCGTAACGTTCTTGAATTAAGAACAAACCACTTACAATTGTAAATCTAATGCAAATTCGTTATACAACTAGTTTTAGACTTACCATTGTTAACAACCTGGTATCCCCTTAGCACGCCATTGGCTGCCTCTGGCTCCTCCCATCCTATCTTAATCTGATTGGTTGTTTTGGCCAGAACATGGAGCCTTTGCGGAGCACTTGGTACTACAGACCACAAACGAAACCATATGCATGGAGTTAGGTTGATCAAGAGCACATGTACAACAACCGAAGACGAAATAGAGGGCTTGTTGCTAAATAAATAATAAATTCTGTTTAGTTCACCTAGCTGTTAAACAAAGCAACTGGTTCAATATTGTCAAAAACGATCGAAAAAGTTTAAAGTTATTAAGCACCTCTTTGAATACTTCCAAGACTCCTATAATTCTAGATTATAAAATAAATTCAGTAAAACAAGCGCTCTGATTAGCCGAGGACTATTTTCTAAATCTGGATAGAAATCACGAATGACCTCATCTGTTGTTATTATTTTATAAAAACTTTACAAGATATTGTCCGTGTTTCCAAACATACACTTTGGATTATTGGGAGAACACGAGAAAATATTTTGAATCACTTGCTTTCAGCTCGTGGTCCAAACCTTTTCTCGTGTTCTTCCAACAATCCCGCGTGTTTCCAACAGAGTATGGAAACATGGAAAATATCTTCTAAAGCTTAAGTAGATGTTAAAAAAAACTCCTTTCCAAAACTACTTGTTCTGTGTTTGAGAAGATCAGTTTGGGACTCCAGAAATCTACTTTCTTAATCGGTTTGCTTTTAGTTAATGTGACAAATGAATAACAAAAAGCTAGCCAGTCTCATGGAGGCCGCCATGTTGCGATCAACCATTCTGAAAAAGATGGCGTCTGTACATTTTACCACAATGCATTGCGAGCCTTACACCGCTAAAAGAAGCTCAGGGAAGGTGACAGTTGGTAAAACTCTCCCTTGTACTAACAACACTGTGTATGTCAAATTTGAGGTTTACAGATTCTCTCTATGCGCTCTTACAGACAGTTTTAGACGTTTATGAATGCGCTAGGATTTGTGGGTAAATGTACAGGCCGCCAACTTTTGGTAATCTTGTAAAAGAATGAGATCTATTGCTTTGTTCGGGCTCTTTTATTGTTTGCAATTTTCGTAAAATTATTCTATAGAATAAAAAAACGCTTTTCTTTTTAACCAACTTAAAAAAACAATTGGATTTCTTCAACAAAAAATTGCAACTTGAGGTTGTCAAGTCACAATGGCCGCTCCCTTAGAGTTTATTTTTAACGCAATGTAAATTATACTTAAGAATGCAGCATGAGGAGTTGCTCTTAACACTACATTTTCGGAAATCCCAAACAGATGTTCATAAACATATAAATAAAAGTTTTGAAGTGAAGCTTCCCTTCAACTATTTTTTTTGTTTTAGAAAAGCTTAAACAAAGCTATAATTAATAATAATGAGGTAACAAAACAATAAAAAAACGGTAAAAACTTACCTGATTCTAAATGGACGATTAAGTAGCAGACTTGTTAAAATCTTCAACACATACCTGATTCTATTGTAGAAGCGGTGCCACTACCGCTATAATGACCCTCGTCTCCTTCTGTTTTTGCTCTCAAGTAAAAGGAGTGGGTCGAGACTGGTTTGAGATGATCAACTGTATAACTGGTCTTAGTTCCCTGATATACAAGCTGTTGATCTAGAAACAGTACAAGAAAACTCAACTATAAACATTAGTTGGTACTAGGTCTTAACGCGGGGTTCGTACTCTTTTGACTTTCTAAAATTCCACGCATGACTTTCCATTACTTTTTCCATGACTTTTTTCGATTTTCCATGACATTACATTGTTATTTTTTTCCTCAATACGTCAAAAGTAGTTTTAAGTTTTCCCTTTTCTTAGCATAATGCAAGCTAAATAAGGTGAAGAAAGTGATGTTTAATTTTTGACATAGTAGCATTTATTTATCAAGTTCAACTCTAGGAATTAAAATGGCTTATTTCTCGTACGGATTTACCGCACTGCGTCTCCGCGAAACTATCTCTGTGGTGATATCATTGATTATTCAGCAAAAAGGCGAAATATGTGTAAATATGTGCAAATATAATATGGATTGGTAATATTTTTCTGCACTTTGTTACCAATCTAAATTCTGCCAATTTTCCATGATTTTCCATGACCCTAATCAAAATTCAATTCTTTCCAGGCCTGAAAAATGAAATTCTAAAATTCCATGACTTTCCAGGTTTTCAATGACCCGTACGAACCCTGTAACACTACCTATGTGTCCTTGGTGCCAACTATTACTGGTTGTAAGATTTTTAAAGCATGCATGTGCAGTACACGTGACCCTTTCCATTAGTAACACATTTACATTTGACTTTGAAACTCAACTAGGGTTGACAAAATCAGCCAAAACTTGACAATGACAATTTTATGCCAGCACTCTAAAAACTTAACGGCGTAAAAATCAGTCTTCAACTTGAAGTCAATCTTGCAAGGTACCGTACTTTTTAGCCGATGCACACAGTTTTCATATAAAAAATTTAAACTACAATGTAGTAATTAAGTAAAATATGGTCTTGAATAGATTGATAAATGGTTCTCTGCGCTTGTAAAATAAGAAAGGTTTACGTTTCATTTATGACTAATAATTTCATTTAAAATAGTTTTGTGCTATTCCGAGCTGAAGATAAGTGTTTCTCAAAAATGAAGTAAAATGAAAACGAAAAACATAATAGTAATATTAAAAGCTTCCTTTATTATTAATACTATTGTTGCTATGATTATTGTCATTATTATCATTGTTATTATTATTACTACTATTTTTATTACTATCATAATCATAACTATTATTCTTAAATGGTGGAAGAAGCAGTTAACAGTTGATTAATTTTTGATGTTTATCCCAATAACCTTAATGTTGACATGTTTCGGAAAGTTACATGCCATCGTACTTGATTTCTTTTCGGCGATGGCACACCACATGCCGACAAATTCAACATTAAAACTATTCGGTTCTACATCAAAGCGTTAATTATCATGTTTGATGGCAATGATGGAACTGGATGCTAACTCCAGACCCGGGAGCAATAAGAGCAAAAAATTGAGCATGTCTAACAGAACCAAGGATGTCAACATAAACTAAACATCGATGACAACTATGCTAGGCCGTGTATCAAATAAAGAGTCTTTCCTACCCATGTAGAGTTCATAAATAACTTCCAATCCACTTTTTGGCTTAATAATTTCCCATGATGCAGTAATTGAGTGTGAGCTTTCCACTGAAACAAGAGAAAAGGAAAGAGATTGGAACTTTGTAAGTAACAATAGCGAGATTTCTAGATTCAAGCATTGAAGAAGGCATAGATGTATGGTTTCAGGAACGGAAAGATAATCAGGGGCAGAAAGTAAGGAAGGAAACCTTAATAGCCAAAAAGAGATAATTAGATTCAGATGCGGAGTGTTAAGAAGGGCATTCTTAACTGTAATGAGATATTCAGATTCAGGGGGCGAAAACGTAAGGGGGACATTATATACAACAATTGCCAGACGTCAAAATTCGTCTAAAGTGTGACCTACTAAACAAAATGCCTATTAAAGGTTAAGGTAAATACAAATGGAGCGCTTTTCACTCGTCTCCTCGGGAGGTAATTGTTAAACAGATCTTCAACCTGATACTTTTACACGGCAACTTTAAATTTTTGAGATAAAATGTTTCAAGATGCATGTAACCAAGCCGGACAAATAACATCATCTGCAGTCTATTTCGGTATCTAGGTAGTTCTTTAGTTTACTTTTTATAGTTACTGTTTATCTTCTGTAATTTGCGATTCCATTTCCAACTTAACTTCTCACCTCTCAAAGTTGGTGGATTTGGTTGGCTTAATGTTTTTAGAATTTCAAGAGTTTCTTCCACTTCTTCCCGGGTATCATCCTTTAGGTCCTTTTTATCGTTTACTGCCTGATGACAACGAACACATTAACTAACTATTAACGAATGGGAAATAACGAACTATGCTGGCATCTCAAAGCATTTCATCTGGTAAAGTTAAAGCATCGTTTTTATTAAAGTTTTGTTGGAGCCGAGGCAAGGAAGGTTTAATCGATCTCATTATCTGGTCTCTGTTTGTTAAACCGAAAAGTTTTCCCTTTCGACACACTCGACACTGTACAATTATGGCCTTATAAAAACTGGTTTCGTTCTAAACGGAACCTCTCCAGTTCGTCACCAAGTTGGACGAACAGGTTCCATTTGGAACGGAAACGGTTTTCTTAAGGCCATAAATGTAGTGTCAGGTGTGTTTGCAAAGAAAAACGCTGCAGTGCAACAAACTGGGACCAGATAATGAAACCAATTTATAATATAGTTGACTTACGATTCTTCATTATTATACATTGCAGAATCAATTGTTTGGAAAGCGGAACACATATTTTGGACAGAATGTTGTCACAGTTTATCGTTTTAGCCTTTACTAGCCTTAGAACACAGACAACAGTAAGACATTTGGCTAGGAAAGACCCATCTACCCGACATGACGATTTTACAGACGATCGAATGCCGCTCTGAACCAACAAAAAGGAAAAAGTGTGCCAAAGTGCAGAAAAATGTCACCCAAATCTAAAACGTTGCCTTGCTTCTTTTGGCAGCTACTTGACCTGTTAGCTTATTAATATTTAACTGCTTTTGAGTTGGTCAGAGAATCTTACAGATTCTACATCCGTTTGTTAGAGCAAAGAGCAACTTTCTCAATCGTTTTAAAGTTCTAAGTGAGGCTCTTACACGACTGACTGTTGCCTTTTCAAACTGCACTCACCGGGCGGTAGAGTGGCACAACATTGGTAAGGTAGGACAAAGACAAACAGTTCTGCACTACTGCCTTGCCTGGCTGAGGACCTTAACTTTACAACCAGCAATATCTTTTCAAAGAAAACTTTAAAGTGTATATTACAGAGGGAATTTTGTCATCTCAGTGGGTAGACCTTGCTAAATGAGGAACAGCAGCTATTATCTCCTTTGAGATAACAAAATATTTTGTCATACACACTTGAACAGCTAGACACTTTAGCGCTAACTATTTAACCAGAACGTTTCTATATAAAAATCGTATTTTACCAGTAGAGACGGCTTAACGGTTGTTTGCTTTCGTAAGTAAAAAATTCCCCTCTTCTGACTTGCAAGGGTATGTAACATCCTGAATATAGAAAGAATAAAGGTTTGCATCGTTTTAACATAAACCCGTACAATTGTTAAGAACTTCTGATGACTAACGTTAAAATAATTGAGACATGTTTCTTATTCCCATAAAAGATTTGTTGTAGCAGTGAAACCCGTCAACGTGGCCTCAAAGACAAGCTACAAACTTGGCAGTGGGATTCATATGCCAACTTATTTTTTTTTCGGCGCGCGAGCGGGCAAGATGAAACGAATCCTGCAATCTGATTGGTTCCCTGAGCGGGCGGAA
>JAOBRD020645267.1:0-15193 GCA_027575215.2 Hydrozoanthus sils
TGTCCGAACTTCTAATCGCATCTTTTCACTGACATGTTTAATATCTCGCAGTATTCAGCCTTGCACATTTATTATTTGATCTATTAGCCTAATCAAAGACTCGTTTATTGTAGGCCATTTAGGGCGCACGGTCTTGCTTTGTTGCAGACGTTTATGGTAGGCATTCATAATTCATCATATCCTAGTCATGGTGTGTTTGTTGTAGGACATTCAAGTCTTGATTTGTTGTGATGCAGTCAAGGCCTCTACTACTGAAGGCCATTCAAGATTCCGACAAATCTCCATCTATCATTCCAAACGTCACGCTTAATTGGTGACCATGTAGATCGAGAAACTCACTATAGCTCAATGGTTTCTCAAAACGTAATGAAAAAATAACAATAATTATGTTATTTGTTTGGGACATTATTTATATAAAAATTTTCGAGTTTCTGATAGCTTTGGTCCGAAAAGGGTGTGACACCCTGTAGGTAAGAGTCTTTGTTTGCGTGTCAAGTATGTAACGCATTCATGTATATGCCTTTTTATTACATAGACACGAGTGTTTTACTGTAAAAATCGTCACTCGTAGATTTCATACAAACTACATCTGGGATACGAGTCATATATTTTCCATGTCCTTACAACTGAAGATATCACTGACGTATTTGTCTTTGTTTTCCCGCTCATTTCGGCGCAAAACAAACACTCATATCTGTATAATAAAAAAGAAGGTTCCAGGCTGGTGCGAACATATCAAGTTTTTCTCCTCATGGGAAAGAGGCCTCACTCGTAAAATCTCCTTTTTCCACTCGAAGATACACTTCGAGTTCGCGCCAACTAGGCCGAGCGGAGACTGGCGCCTGCACATAGACTAGCGCCACCGTGTAATTTTCTATATTTAACCGTCACACATTTACAGCGTCTTTACGCCAATAACGCAGAGGTTAGACATTTTCAAAAAAATTCTCACTTTCACTGCCCCATGCGCGTGTTCACTCGCTTAATTATCTTAACCGCCACATGCCTACTTAGGTAGTACCCAGCATTCGCAGACGCGGCCAAGGGTTAAAATTGTCCAACATTTGTATTTTTGAATGGTAAACTAAAACTAAATAGGAAAGCGATTTCTCTGTTTAATTTATGCTAACAACAAGTTTCTACATAATGAAGTTATAGGTTGAGAAAACACGGTTTCAGGTCATGCACTTTACTGACTACATTCTACACTTGAATACTCTCAATAGTTGATAACATCTGATTTACATTAAGCCGACTTATTGGTTAATGTATTTAAAGCAACCAATCACAGAAGAGGTTACGTGTCACCATATGAGTCCTTTTTCTTAGAACTGAACAAATTGCTAAACCATATTTCTCAGAAATGCATGGCGTGGCGTGTCCTTGGCGCGCTTGAATTTTCTCAGAACTGCGTTGGTTACTCGTAATCCATGGCAGTGTATCGTACAGAAAACCGTCTTCCAATTAAATGTAGTTGGTACTTTGTGCAAAGAAAAAGTTAAATGTCAAATGTGAAAGAAACCGAGGAGAAACTGAAATTTCACTAATGGATAGCATGCTTCCGTTTCGTCTCGATGATGAACGACAGCAATCGACTCAAATACAAATTGCCACTGGTCTCATAGTCGAGAAGAGAATGGACATACTGACTCTTCAACTGACTCAGCAACAACAGTCGGAGAGTATTCATAATCTTAGGGCGGATGTTGAGAAAAAGAACGAAGAAATTCAAAATTTGAGGAAAGAACTCCGGGATCTTGAGCAAAAAAATTGTGAGCTCGAAGACACCGTTTCTCTCAGAAATGATGAAATCAAAGGCTTGAAAAATCGAATTCAGAAGCTGGAAAAAGAAAAGAAAGGACTTGAAGAAGAATTGGAGTCAATAAAAAGAAAGGTCTCTCGCTTAGAGGGAGAGATAAACGAATTAACAGATTCAAAAGAGAGACAAGACGAGCACAACCAGGAAATATCCTCTGCGCTTAAAAAGGCTGACTTAAACTATAAGCGTGTTAGAGAAGAGCTAGAAGAAACAAAGATCGAAAATGATAATCTTAGAAAAGAAGTAAAAGAAGTAAGAGAAGCATGCCAAAAAGTTCTATCTCCACTAGCAAGACAGATTCAATATCCACCCGAGCAACGGCCGTTCATTTTGAACGAAAATACTGCTGTGTTGTGTTTAGGCGAGTTATCTTGCCAAGTACAAGCTTATATGTATAAAGAAGTCTTACCTCAGCATTTTACAGAAATTCGAAGCTACAAAGTAAAACATCTGCTGAAGGACATCAAGAAACTACCACAAGACGACGAGGAAAGACAGGAAGCAGAAAAAAAGTGGGAGAACTTAAAAATGAAACTGAAATGGAAAGAAGATTATGAAGATACGATGAAATCTCTACAAGAAAATCGAAACCGCGAAGCTCATCCGTGTATAACTGAAGAAGTTCTGCAGAAGGCTGTTCAAGAACTTGAAAAAAGAAAAGCTCTGAAAGGGTATATTGCCCGTGAATCTGTTTTAAGGCTTATTGAAATGTGGAAATCGCTTAAAGCTTGTCAAAGCTGAACAGTAAAAATTGCTGACTCTTCCTATTATCCTTCAGCCTTCGTGCAGTTATATAAATTAAGACAAATTTTAAGAACTGAGTAGACAGTAGAAAGTAGCGACTTTGTCTTAATTTAGATTGCTTTGAGTAGCTTCGTAACTTTAGGACGGCGTTGAGTTACTTTTTTTTCTTGGCATTTTTTAAGAATTGAAATAATCTTTCAACAAAAATCTGTGACAACAAGGTTTTAACATCAAAACTGTAAAAGCCTTCAGGTTTTAAGATCTGTTTGTTTTGTCCAGGTCATTGAAATTTATACTTTATTCTGAACTGAAAAGTCTTAACTCTCAATAGTGTTTCCGGGATGTTATTGGGTTTCCGAGAAATTTCAAAGAACCAACGCTAGTATTGAGAAACAACAAACTGCGCAAATCGGGTTCTTAAACATGTTATCGATAAGCATTTCAGGCTTTCGTTCACTATCAATCAAAAAGGTTTTAAGTTTCGAAGTGGCGGTAGCCGCTCAGGTCTTCAAAAGACTAAATGAGTGGTAGTTTTCAATTTTCTTAAAGGGAATAAAGACTATTCTAACTTTTATAAAGATTCTAAAGGCAATTTCGAGTTTTGATATAACGTTTTATATGGTCGTCTTTCCTTGTCTGTGCACGCTATAAATTCGACATACTTGTCACACTTACTTGATAGATTACTCCCGCTTAAGGTCTTCAAAAGACTAAATGAGCGGTAGTTTTCAATTTTCTAAATAACGCGAGAAACCATAATCTGTGGGAATAAAGATTATTCTAACTTTATTTAGAATATTGAAAACTACTGCTCATTTAGACTCTCTTGAAGACCTTGAGCGGAAGGGCGGTTGCGACAGTTATCTAGCTGCTAAGTTTGACAAGAATAGCGAATTTATAGTTTGCACATACAAGGGAAGGCGACCAAATATAAAACCTTAAATTAAATTCGAAATCGCTTTTAGATTCTTAAAAGCTATAGTTAGTTTAGTCTTTTGAAGATCTTGAGCGGAAGCGGTCGTTACAGTGATCAGTAGCTTCTAAATGTTACAAGTTTATAATCTACATATACAAGGAAAGCAATCTTACAAAACCCTATATCAAAAATCGAAATCGCTTAAATTAGATTCTAAACAAAGTTAAAATAGTCTTTTATCCTCGAAGATTATTATTTCTCGCGTTATTTAAAAAAACTACCACTCATTTAGTCTTTTAAAGACCTTGAGTTGCTACCGCTCATATAGCCACTTCGTTTAATTTTTGCTACATTAGATAAATACGATATGGAAAACCGAAAGATTGTAGCACTGATGAATACATCGAATTGCAACTCGGACATATTACCTAGTCTTTATTTGTAATGTTTTCTTGACTTACAAAAAGACGTCTACATCACTTTTAATCGAAGTTGGTTTCACCTAATACGAAGACAAAATTTGATCGAACATACACAGAATAGATTATTAAGGACAGTCAGTTTTCTTTATATTTCATTCTAGTACACATGAGTTTCAAAACAAAAAAACGACGCTGCATTTTCCAGGAATTTCTTAGATGTCAGCACAAACATTATCTGTCTGGTTCAGCTCCTAAATAATTTATAGACAATTACTTCAAGCTCGAGCACAAAGCCGTATCATTCAAACAATGTTATTTTACACAAAAAAAAATTTTTTTTAGTTGAGGCTAGCAAACAAAAAATCTGAGATCTGAAATGTTGTAATAATAGGTAATTTTGGTAGCCAAACTATTGCAAAAGCAAAGCGCGCAGTTCCTTAGTTCGCACAGATTTGAGAATAGCGATTGAGCTGCAGGTAGCGTTGTGTGTCAATAGCAGCTCTGCAGGATCGCGTCAAAACAAAGCGTACTGCCTGCTTTGCAGGCTAAGCGCGCTAGCTACCAACAGAATACCAGCCAGATGTTTTTCAAATATAAAAAAGGTTTAGAAGTGAGTGTTAGCGACACAAAAGAAACATACATCCAAATTCCAGGTATTTTACCTTTGTTTTTACGAAAAAATAAACAGGACGAAGACCCTAATAGTCCTCAAACGCCTAAAACTGACAACTGAACGATGCAGCTACGAATTCAATGTGATGAAAATGTTAAAATTAGAACAAACTTCATCATGAACTAGTGAAGGAAGCAAATTGATCACCTTCTTTCTCAATTTGACCTTAGAGGTCTGTGTTTATTTACAACATAATATAAGCAAAAAATATATTATTAAAATAAGCTTCTGAAACTAAAATCACTGTCTGATTATTATTTTTTAATTAGTGCTTGCTCCCGGCGTCAAACCTCTATGACGGTTAATGATTAAGTTCAGAAACCTGGCTTTCTAAATCATGTGACAATGCTCAGTTTTCTTGTCCCTAGGGCAATATTCAGTCAAATGTCATGCACGTGTGCATTTCATACGATATTTTCTTAGTATTTGGTGGACATGCAGAGAAAACCAACATATCTCATTGTTTCTCAAAAACTAACAATAGTTTATTCTTTACTTACAGGTTGAATAGTTGAAAAGACAACGCTTAAATGGTACGTTTATGGGGATTATTGCTCAAGTAAGTATATATTTTTGTAATAGAAATGGATGACGGAATTACGTCCGGGAAATTTGTAGCACTTTTAACCTATTAAAACAAGTTGACCTTTATCACATTTTATTTAACAACTTGTGTCTCCTAAATTTTCACGATTTATGTCTTACAACCGATGAAAGACAAGCATCCATCAATGTGTAATCTGTTCAGTTGTCTACAGACACTTGTTCGACAGCGCAATTCAAAGATTTAGTGTATCAGAATGGTTTTATGATGTGAAAACTTCGGAATTATTTTCTGTTTCTCAAACGTATTCTGTTGAGATTTATCTAAGAAACTGTGAAAACACGTTCGAAAAACGATCTATTTGGTTTTCAAGTTATGCGGAATGATAAATTTTGCCTTGAAATTTCTATGTTTACTTTCCTTTCTGGAGCACCTGAAGTCTGCTTATATGGTAATAACAAATTCTTTTCACACATTTGCCGGGGAATGGAGCGTTGGCGCTTGGTACGTCATAAAACACTCTACTGTTAAGGAAGCATATTCTTGTTGCTTGCTGTCGGAGAGTTCGCTTGATGTAAAGTTTTTTGGTCTAAGTTTTGAGTGAAGTTCAGGCACGGGGAATCGAACCCGGGCCTCCCGCACGACGGACTGGCACCAATCAGGGGCGGTTACACGATTTGCCCATCGAACTTTTTTGTTTGCTCAACTGATTCGTAGGAAATGAAAGAGATGACTCACAGTTTAACATAGCAAGCTTGTCCCTCAGGAATGTTAGAGTTAAGAGAGTTAAAACCACGGTTCGAAAGCTCACGAAATACGAGTGCATAGTTTTAAAATCTACAACATTTTTTTTTCAGGTTGCAATATGGGGAATACGAAAAAGTCACAAAAAGTTATCCTTACAGAAAAACCTAATTATAGAAAACCTAAATGCAAGGCCACACTACTCTCAATTCCACAGTATGGGCAAGAACTTTATGCATAAGCACAATGACCGTTTCAACTGAGCAACTACTAAGCAAGTGAACGAAGCAACCGTGGACAGGTGTTTTGTCCTAGTTAGGGCTTGTACCACCACTGAAAACATTGATTTTTCTTTGCAATTTCATGTTACAATGGCAACATGGAGGGACATTTCAACTTTACATAAATCACCTCTTAGTTCGTCGAGACAGTAAAACCAAGATGGCGGACGAGAGGTAACTGCTAGCTAGTTTTTTCAAACTAATTATAAATGTAAATCTTTTCTTTCTAGTTAATGTACATATAAGGGTTAAATAAAGTTGTTGTTGTTGTTGTTGTCAAAACCAAGTTCTTTGGAATGATCTTTAACTTTATAACTTAATCAATTAGCTCAGACGAAGGGTTAACGCTCAAAATGTCAGCACATTGAAATTTACGACGTCAGAAAACATTTTGTTTGATCTTAGAGTGAATAGTGTAAATATATATCTGTACTCCGTTATACAGCTGTATAAAGTTGTCTTAGTATAGGTAATAGCATGCTTTGTAGTGATATTTGGCATAAATATCACGAGTGATGTTTCCAAAACTGTTAAACAAAACTTTGGACAATTTTGAAAACATCATGAGTGATATTTATGCCAAACATCACTAAAAATATGCTATTATTTGCTTATAATATAGTTTATAACAAAAAAAAGGTCCAAACAAAATATTTTTATAAACAAACCAGTCGGTGTGGTAACACAGTCACAGAGTAAGTCACGAAACTTTATCGAGTTGAATGAATTATTTTGCCTACGATGAACTTTGGTGAATCCTTGTTTATGAAACTATTTCTCCATACCGTCTATTTTGTAAAAGAATTTCATCTTCATGACCGCTAAGTTTTTCATTTAGCGATATGAAGACACTCTTTTCCTTTTTCGTAATTTAGTAATTTTAGTTGAATAAAAAATTTGCAACAAAGGTCGGCAGGAGGCGTTTTAAAATTTAAACAAACATATACTAACAGCAGTTCATCTTAATGGACATCTTTACTTCAAATTTTTCAACTTACAGAGTACCTGAATGAAAATTTTGAAGCAGCGGCCTGCAGAAACCGGCTGCAATCTCGCATGAACGAGCGTGACAAGTGTAATTCAATTTCGCTGACTTTACAGATAATTCACTGGAAATTTCGTACCTGTAGCTGGAAGAAACTGTATTAAAAGCTTTTTGAATAAAATTGACCTTATTCAATCTCGCTGTCGCTTTCAACATTGTCAGCTATAATTAAGGCCTTCAATTTTGCTTACCGAGACGCTTGCAAATGTTACGCCATTTTCTCAGAAGAAGCATTTGTTGCCATAGTGATTTTGAAATAGCACTCTCAAGCGCTTAAAATACTACCATTAACGATAATTACCACTCCTCTAAACCAATCAATTTGCAAGATTTTATGGAACATAATTAATACTGCGAATATACAATATTACAGAGACACTGAATCCGAGTTTGAACACGAAATGTTTCGTGCATTATAACTTACCTCGTACGCTGTAACAGTTTACAACAAATTATCAAAAACATAATTTATCATTTAATTAATCAAACACTTCTGTTTTTAGAGTTAAAGCTTCTACACAATATCCTTTTGCTTGTATTTTTTTATTATTCCGCGTAAAGGTTACCGTGAATGTATTCTTCCGCAATAATCTTTGTTCTTTAAAATTGGCTCATTGTATCAAGCCAGAAAAGCTACTAGTCTCGAGGGTGTTACGTCCCTTCCACAACACATTAAAACTAAAGCTTTATTGATCCAAGGAAAAACCACTGAAACAAATTTTGAATGACGAACATTGTTGTCTGCCTGAAATATTGGCTTTTTTTGGTTGTTGTTATAGTTTCTTTTTTGCTAAATGTCAAATGTCTATGATACAAGGAGAGACTTTCAGTTTCGTCGGGTATCATACACCCCTAGGTACTATTAATAACAAAACATAATCAGCACAAACATTTTATAGCTTCGAGCAAAATTTGTAAAAACGTTGGAATGGTGTCAAATAATTCTATATTGTTTAAATTTGGATTTTCTTTTGTGGTTTTTTTTATTAGACTCTGGGAATTAAATGAAATTCAAATTTTCGCCTCTCTGTGCTCTTTTCAAAAATCTGTTGATACTGTCGGACTGTCTGAAATATTGACTTTTTTTTTATTAAATACCAATTGTCCGTGATACAAGGAGAGACATTTTTTGGTTGGCATCATAAACATAAACCCTATTGTAAAAACATTTATAAAATAACCCCAGTGAATCTCGCGCGCTAATTGGTCGAGAGCGCAAAAACCGTGTTCTGTAAGAGAGCACAGGGAACGCTTTTAAAAATGTCACATAACACTGAATCCGCCGCCATATTTATTGCTTCCAAATAACCAAATTTTTTCGAGAAAACATATTAGCCAGTGACAACATCCAAAATAATAATTCAAATCTGAGAGCAAATAAAGACGCGTCTATTTTAAAAGATGTTAAACTGGAACACCAAAACCGAAAAGATGCGGTTTGTTGCAGTCGACAAGTCAGAGCAAGCTCAGCGAATTTTACAATAAGCCGTGACAAAAAATACGAAGTACTCGACGAAACGGTTTCCTCTGTTAAAAGTAATAAAAATTCTCCAAATTATCAAGTTCTAAAATTACTTTGACTTATATGAAGAGTGGAGAAAAAAATGAGGAATTAAAAATAATCTCTCAGAAATTAATGACAAAAGAACTGTTATTAAAACATCCAAGTTTCTAACCATATAGACTTATATGAAGAGTGGAGAAAAAAAATGAGGAATTAAAAATAATCTCTCAGAAATTAATGACAAAAGAACTGTTATTAAAACATCCAAGTTTCTAACCATATAGACTTATATGAAGAGTGGAGAAAAAAAATGAGGAATTAAAAATAATCTCTCAGAAGTTAATGACAAAAGAACTGTTATTAAAACATCTAAGTTTCTAACAATAATCGGCCGAGTTTTGCACACGGCAGCGTGGCTTGATTTCAATGGCTCTTTGAACAGACTAATGGCCAGATTCATTCATCAGACTCCATCAAGCAGCCGTGATCCTGTCCCAATCCATATCCAGGTCACATGAAGTTCTGTTGCTACTACAGAAGCGTAAATCTCGACGGCATGTTCTCGGTACTATCCAAAGCGTACAAATGAATTTTGTTTTGTCCCAAATCCGGACGAAATTGTCTCGAGACCACTAGTTATTTTTTTTCCGGTCGGTACTTGAAAACTTTTAAGAAAATATTGCCAAAGCTACCGCAAATAAGATTGCTTTGTAATTTCTCTAGGAACTGAGGTAACTGTTGGCCTTTTTTTAGGGCAAACTTTCTGATAAAGTTGAGTAGTATTTCCCTCGATTCGCGACAGTTTAAATTTCACGCTTTGTACTCACACGATGGCAGATAACGTGTAAAGTACATGTAAGGAGAATTTGGATGTTGAAATTACGTTACGCATCTCTTTGCTTTTTCTTATTTGTTTGCTTGTTATTTTATATAAGCAATAAAATGCATTTTCCGTGCCCCTGTAGCTTTTTAATGTACTCGGGGGGAATGTTGGTCGAATTGATAAAAGTTTATATATCCATTCTCCCAACATCCCCCCGCCTCATCGTGCATAAAAAAATTACAGGGGCACGGAAAATGCGTTTTATTGCTTAAAGCGGGACTTAACCATGTTTAATCCGATATCTCCGTCCATGGTTTGAATATACAAAATCCCTATGCTTAAAACACAGATGAGATGAAGGAGAGTCAGCTTGAATATTTTGAGAATTTTTCGATCAATTTTGAGTTTTATTTTTCTCTCAAAGATTGGTAATTTTAAAGAAGTTTTTTAATTTGGTGATTTTTTTGGAAGTTTAAAAATTAATTTTGAAGTTAATATTTGATGTAAATTCGCCAAACCGTTCTCAAACCAAAGCTGTACTAGTCCCTTGCATGGAGGAATGGTTTGGCGGTTTTACTCAAATTTCTTCTCCTTCAAATATCTTCTTCAACTTCCTCACTATCCAACAAAAGTTTAAGTTAAGTCCCGCCTTAAATTCAGCACAAATCTTGTGTAAGTATGCTTTTTGGAATTGGTGTTAAGTGTTATTCTGTTTTGTTTTTCTTTGGATTTTTCGTATGCTAAAATGGGCTATTTTATTAGACTCTGGCAAATGAAAATCAAATCATCGCCTGTCTGCGATCTTAGTCAACACTCTTCTAAAGGTATAACATGTCATCAATTCTGAAACTGCGAAGTTATCATGCCCTTTTGGAAACATCTATAAAATATTTTACTAGCGCGACAGTGGCGGAACCATATCAGCAGATGCGGATGACCTTTATAAGTGGTTTCGAACCAGCCTTTCGAAGCTGTTTACTCCTAACCATTTTTTTCTGATTGCTAAACTTCACGTATTTCCACCCAAGGTGGCAGAAGTCCTATCTCTTAACGCAATTTTTTATATCGTTCGTTATTACATGACGAAATTCAAATAGAAGAAGCCATTGCCACGAAAAACAATAGATTTACTAAATATAAAATTAAACGGATCGATATATTTTTCATAGATAGGTTAAAAACATGGCATGTCAAAAATCACCCTTAAAAAATCAACGCTACCTTAACCAAGGGGTCGTGAAATATCTCTATAAGTACAGAGAATGTATACGATATACTGCTTGTCTATATATGCTTGTAAAACTGCCTTTTTTAAAATTTCATTAAATTTTTTCGTAATATCTTTTTAAAAACAGAGAAAACAATGAAAGTCCTCGTAAGTGATTGAAAATTGACATATCGAGTGCCTTAATTGTGTCTGAAACCTTAGTTTAAATATATAATCAATTTTGTTTACTGAGAAAATACTTACAAGTGTAAATTACAACAATAGTTAACATAAACATCATTTTTTAACTGAAAACTTATTAAGATAAAATGGTTGAAAATTAAAAGTTAAAAACGTGCAAAAAGCTAAAATATTCAGTTCTAAATCGTGAAAGTATAAAATGATAAAAAGTCTTAGATGTAGCAGGTAGAACCATACCAAAAAAGACACAGAAACATTCAGGTTTTTGACGGACATGTTGATGGAAGCCATCAAACGTCCAACAATAACATTGGAAAGAGCAAAAAAAAAATATAGCTACGACATTATCGACGTGATGAACTCTGAAATGCTATATAGTATACCAACAGCAGGTTGAAGCATGTATTTGCTTTGTCAATATCTTTGTATCTGCAAATATTTGTCTAACTATTACATTTCGGAGGAAAACAGAGCCTTTTCAAATTGTTTCGAAGGGTTTCTGACAACTGTAAATTGATTCTAAAATATGCACCACACAATTGCTTTATTGTCCGAAAAGTATCAATGTTAACTGTGCACGTATCAAACCAAGTTAATGGATATAATACACCTATATAAACCTGTGAAGTTGATAACTTTTCAATCAGCTCGATGATAAAAAAAAAAAAACACAAGAAGAAAGTAGTAGATTTTCAAATCTGATAAGCGGTTTCGTGCTTTGTAAAGTAAGAACCTCCCAAACATTATTCTTTTGTTAACTGAATGAACATTAAAAGTAATGATTGTAATATAACTATATATTGCTTTGGCTATGAAATACTAAAAGAGGCTAAACATTATAGATTATATCTTTTTAAAAACCAACACAAAATATATCTGAATATTTAAAAGCAAACACAACATGACACGTTTTTCTTGTTTTTGCCGGACGGTATTTAATTTGTTGCCGTGGTAGCGCTTCACATCTGAAATAATCTTTCTTGTTAACAAAATTCAAATACTAAGCTACTTATACAGTTTATTCAAGCTATAAAAATTACAGCAGCACACTCTTAGTGCAAGCGCGTGGTCTTTCAAATGCCTGACCCCATTCTATGTTGCACATTGCAAGATTCTGTATAGCATCAGTGGTACGACCAACATTGAACAAAGAGCCAAGTCAATACTGAAATCATTTTGGCGACCTATGAGTGGCTATGATGTTGGTCAAAATATTTCAGTGGTTGTGTTATAGATACTCCAACTAAACTATAACGTTGCACATTGTCGAAGATTTAGATCAATGTCTAAGTAATTTTTGCGACTATTGTATCACTCCAAACCTAATGAAAAGTTATTAGGACTACCTAAGGATATTATAGCTTCATATAAGTTTGAAAATAATCTAAAAGGAATGGACCAGAGATTTAGGACTGATATGTTTTGGTACCTTTAAGCTTCAGTTTTGAAAAGTTTTTTTTTCTAACGGTTGTTTAAGGGAAAAGGCTGCCAACAGTTCTTAAATGTACCTTATAACATATAGATATTAAGGAAAAAAGTTTTGTTTAGAGCCGGTAAAGATTTGTAGTTTTTGGCACTCCAAAAATCAACAGTCGAGCAAAATACATCAAAAAACGAAAAACGTGCATCCCCTAAAACACAGTCTCGATTATATTTGTAAAAACAAAAAAATTAATAAATTAAGAAAACACTATTAGTTTATAATTAGTCTCAGTTTTAAAACCTCGACAAGAATATCTTAAAAGCCTAATTAAGATTGAAAGTGAATAACCCTTAAATTAGAAATACTGCTGTGTCTAGAATTACAAGCAAACGGCGCAGTTCCTTCGCAAGAAATGCACAGATCTTACTTGTTATAATACAAAGACATTAATTTAAGATTTAAACAAAAGCAAGCGTGCAAAATTTATAGAAATTACAAAAAACAAAGTTGGATTTTTCTAAGAGTATCACAAAAATTAATATCTATGTGCTCTTACGTTTGATTACCCTCGGGAAAATAATGAAAGTAACGTAATTGCATTACTTATTATCATTAAACTGTTTATGAGAAAAAAAAAAACAAAAAATGTTATTTCATAAGTCTTCAATTATATGCAATATTGAACGATTATAAAAATTAATCGAGTGTCTTATAAAAAGACGGAAAATTGCTGCTTAAGTATTGGAAGCAACAGAGACGGATAGGTAAGTCCTCGAAAGTAGGACCTGTTAGTTTTTAGGGAACCTTTTTTAAACTGAGTTATTTAGGATGTATTGGGTGTATCCATTTTTGATGTAAACTTAAGACATTTTAAACTTTGTTCGATGATTCCATAAAAAAGTTCTTTTTTTCGAAGTTTTTCTCGGGTTAGTTCTTTTACATTTGATACTTAGTTCTAAGTTGCTATTAGTTCCAAAACTTGTCTATTAGTAATACTGATAAAGATCGTTTACTATGTTTTTGTTTAATATTTAAAAACGCAGACGCACTTCTGATTGTTTGAAAATCATTTGACTCAGTGCACAAAAAATTGACGTTTTTCAATTTATAGGGAAAATGACGACCATGCTGAAACTGTTTGCTGTTCTTGTTGCCTTTGCCTCAGGAGCAAGGTTTGTAAATACTCTCATCGTCCTCGTCTTCAAATTATTTTAGTCAACTAGTTCTTATGGTAAGCTTGCTGTTTTCAACCCTTGTAAACCAAAAGACTGTCACTTAAAAGACATAGCAAAGAAAAATAATGAGTTCAGTAAAGCAATTTCAGACAGAACTTACAAAATTCGACGTAATCATCTGGGCCCGGTTGTACGAAGCCAGGATAAGCTATCCTCTGGATAAGTGCTTTCTATTTTCAGCAACAAAACTTTAATAAAAGTTGTCTGATACCATGTAAACCATTATTTTAGGAGCCTTCTACTCACTAGCAACTAGGGATTTAGAAATCAACTAAGAGTAAAACAATATTTGATTTATTAGTGATAGCTTTTATCCAGCGGATAGCTTATCCAGGCTTCATACAACGGGGCCCAGAGATAGAGAAATCAACAAAGAGTCACAAAATCTTTGATTTATTAGTGACGACCATTAGCTTTTATCCAGCGGATAGCTTATCCAGGCTTTGTACAACGGGGCCCAGAGATAGAGAAATCAACAAAGAGTCACACAATCTTTGATTTATTAGTGACGACCATTAGCTTTTATCCAGCGGATAGCTTATAAATCCAGGCTTCGTACAACCAGGCCAAGATCTTTGAAGAAGTAACAATTGTGCTAAATTTTCTTTTTAGCTAATTCTAGGAATTTCAACTGATTTTGTGATAACGATAACTTAACTGTTCATAACTTGGGGGCTAGTTTCAAGCAAAATTAGAGCAAATATTTGCTTAAATATCTTACCCTAAAATCTTTTCACAGCGGAGACGTCCCGCACTGCTCAGATGGAAATTCGAACAAACACATTTATCGAGTAGGGGTCAACTCGTGCCCCTGTACACCGAAAAATATGGGAGCGCTGCGGTACATGAACAAAGTTCTGGAAATCTGCGACGGGATGGAATATGTGGCAGTAGGAGGAAGTGGGGGGAGAGGTTCGCGAGAAATTGGTACCCAGGAAAACCCAGCCGTTTCGTGTAGGGAAATCCTCAAACATAAACCGTAAGGCTTCAAAAATTTTCTTCAATACTGCGTATGCAATTGCTTTTCTCTTGCTCTTTGCATTGCTTGATTATTTACAGTTCTATATAAGCATTTCTAAGGTAAAAAAAAGAAATAATAAATCTTGTAGTCACAACTGAATTTTGTGTCTAAAAATTACCCAACGAAAAAAAAAGAAAGTATTGCAGTTAAGAAGTGGTGATTTTGTTAGTGGATTAATGTCCTAAATTGATATTGTCCTGTATTTATGCAGAGGTGCAAAAAGTGGCATGTATTTCCTGAAGAAAGACTCTCAATCCGAGAAGGCTTACTGTTTCATGGGCAAACTGTGTGGCGAGAAGGGTTGGACAATGATCCTTAAAGCCGACGGTAAAAAGGTCAGCGCAACTTCTGAAGCAAAAAAGACTTAATTTAGTTTTTCTTAGACAAACAAACAGACAGACAGACAGACAGACAGACAGACAGACAGACAGACAGACAGACAGACATATAGATAGATAGATAGATAGATAGATAGATAGATAGAAAGATAGATAGATAGATAGATAGATAGATTGATAGATAGATAGATAGATAGATTGATTGATAGATAGATAGATAGATAGATAGATAGATAGATAGATAGATAGATAG